>JAOSBL010166151.1:0-11218 GCA_027568915.1 Erythroxylum roraimae
AAAATAATAATAAACGGGTAAACGGGTATGGGGGTACCACCCCCATACCTGTCCCGATACCCGACGGGTATTTTTCTTAACCCCCCATACCCGCCCCACGGATAAAAATTTACTCCCCATACCCGCCTCCGTTCAGGTAATTTTATCGGATACCTATCAAATTTGGGTACAATTGCCATCCCTATCTGTATTCCGACGAACCAAGCAAAGTGCATGATCCTCATCAAGAGGATAAGAAGATAAAGGTGGATATACTCAACACCTTTCGAAAATTCACGCGAAAAGACAGCAATTTCGGTGCTTTGGATGTGCAACTATGAGAGAAAAGTAGGACCCAATTGGCATCTCCACTTCTCCAGCATGGCCTACCTTCGTAGGTGTTATCATTTTTGCATGACATAATCCATGATAGTGACTAAAGATGATCAGTGGGTACTTCAGCTTTTGCTTGTGCTTAGGCTCCCAAAACTTACCCTTAAAAAGCAGCCAAGAGTTTAGTGTTTGACATTTATGTTTATTACGACCAAGTTGATATTAACGTCACGTTTTCAACTGCAGTTTGGTCTAGCAAGACATTTGATTAGTGACGTTAACGTGTTGATAACGTGTAATTGTTAAGTACTAGTATTGTTGCACAGCGACATCCGTAGTTTGCTTGTTCGTGACTGATTTTGTTCTTCCTCGTATCTTTCGCAAAGATAATCAATGTGCAGATTTTTTAGCTAAGATCAGATCGTCGAGTGGTTAGCGCTTAGCTTTATGGGCTAATCCGCCTCCAAGATTGCGATTGTTGCTTCGAAATAATGAGCGGTTCATCGCCTTTTTAGGGCGTTAGCTTATTTATTTGTTTCTTCTCTTCTGCATCAATTTTTTTTTTCCCGATAATACGTTGCTTTGTTTATTGGCGTTTGGTGGCAGGACTAATGGAACCTTGAATGTCTAGAACCGTCAGCTGAATTATAATTGTCCTTCTATGACCAAATTAAATATGAAGGATAATAATAATGTCCACATTAAAAGCTGGATAATTAGCAAATTAGGTGTTCATGATAAGAACATCTTTCGTTGTTCATGTATGCTTATTCCATAATAACATTTTTTCATTATAGGTGTATGTCAAGCGTGGTACATGTTTATATATGAGGAAAGGAGAAGTTGTCGTGGTACTTTGAGAATTACTAGGCTTGAGCTTAATGACACACAGAAACAAATATCTACATCTTTATATGAATTAGAAGTGTATGGAGTAACGGGATTTTTGTACCTTTGTTATTGAAAAAGGAAAAGGAAAGGAATAATTGTGGTAAAGACGAGTGTTCCCATTAACTTCAAAGAAATTGTGATCTCCCACAAGCACGGAGATGAGGCCTGGCTCAGTAAACTCCTTTCGAAATTCAAAGGTGCTTTTGGGATATTCCCGCACCTTAACCTGCTGTCGTTTGTCTTGGTAAATCTCAAGCTTCAGGCCGAAGAGAACGCGTGGACACTACAATAGACAGGGGACCAGACTGTGGCTCCATCTAATCCTCTCTATAAACAAGGAGTAAGAAAGTATTGAATGTAGGAATTACCTCCTCAGATTGGCTCAACCTGCAGAAAATTAGATTTTTTTGTTTAATTTTACTTTGTCTTATTCTGTCTTATAAAATTTCAGTCATTTATTTTGTGAGACCCACATGAACCCTATGCAGATCCTACATAAATAAATAGCTGAGATTTATTGGACACAATAAGACACCATAATATTAGACAGAAAATCTAGACTCAACCTGCAGGAGAGATTCTCGAGTCTTTAGCACTTCTGGTCTGTTGAGCGTATCAAACATTTTAAAGCTAATATTAAGGCAGAATTTGTTTTACATTACACTTTCCTATAGATTTGAATTCTTCATTTAAATCAAAGTTATACTTCAATTAATAAATTATTCAAAATATATGATTGATAAATTAAAAAAAAACTTATGACTTTTAGAGTTTAAGTCCCTATATGCACTTAAAATGCGTGAATACGAAGAGAAACTGATTTTCACGGTTTTCGGCAAGTCATTGTAGAATCTGATAGCATGGAGGCGGTGCGGATGGTGACTTGTGGTGTTATCTTTTCACATCCCTTGTCTATTTTGGTTGTGGATATTCAAGCTTTAATTGCTAGGAATTGGAGTTGCTCTATTAGACATGTGATTCGTAAAGGTAATTTTGCAGCAAATTGTTTGGCTAAATTGAGTCATGACATTGCTTTTAATTTTCAGGTTTAAGAGGCTATTCCTAACGCCCTCTTTTTAATTGTATGGGCTGATGCCTGTGATATTTCTTTTATCGGATAGTTTTAGTTTCTCTTCGCTGTAATCAAAAGAAAAAAGTAAATAATAATTTAGAAATGTGTTGGGAATATATCTATCCTCCAATCAGTATCGTTATGTCTGTTATGGAGTAAGGGGGGCCCAGGCGAGTCACCTCTTGAAAGAAAGCAAGCAAGCTGACGGGAGTGGAAGCGGAACCCAACCCATGGCGATGAAGACTTGTCATGGCATCTTCTATTGTTCTTCACAGTGGAATTATGAGGGGAGAGAGGGTGAGGTGTGGACCACACAACCCCTTTGTGATTGATAACGTTAAAGTTGGATCATTCTAGGTACAGACCGTTACGAATATTACCGCCTTGAGTCTTTTAATGATTCAAGGTCTTTCAAGTGTGAACGAAAGGACTTCTGTAGAATTTTGGTGCTTCTCTTAACCATTGACCATTCCTTTTTCTTTGGTGTAGAAAAACTTTGGCTTTGATATAGATCAAATCATGGAGTTCTTATCAACAAGGCAAACACAAATGGGAGTTCTAAATAAATTAATAAGTGCCAATAAGCTAGAAAAGGATATTATAGTAATTTAACTGTCTTAATTATGACGACTTTGAAAAAAATTACTTTATTTGTTAAAGATAAAATTGTATATTATTAAAATTTTAAAATTTCCGAGATTTATAGTAGTTTAATTACCGCGGACCCACTTTCTCCGAGATTCTTCACTGACGTCATCTGACCACAACCGCTCTCCCTCTTTCACCTGCTGTCCTAATCCCAAAGCAAAAAAAAATAATTTAGAAAAAGATAAAATTGAAAGAAAAAAGTCTATAAATAGGAAAAGAAGAGTACCATACACAGGCTTGAAGAAGCAACTCCATAGTTCGATTCTTCTTCAAAGCCTTCCTCAGTCTTCCTCTCGAAACTATTTATCTTTTTCATCTAAATAACTAGACCCCATTTCAGTTCTATCCAAAACCCATAAAAGCATGGTCGGACCTTCCCTTGACACCACCAAGCCCGCTGCATCAACCACCACCACCATCAAATTCCTCTGCAGCTACGGTGGGAAGATTGTCCCCCGTTATCCCGACGGGAAGCTCCGTTATCATGGCGGCGACACTCGTGTCCTCGCCGTTGACCGCTCCGTTTCCTTCTCTGGTTAGCTTCTGTTCCTTTTTATGTGTTGCCTATTTGTGTGTTTTTCGCTTTTCTCGTTTGCAATTTCCTTATTTTGTGTGATAGTGTGGAAAATATTGGAACTTCCGTTTATTTTATGTGTAAAATGAGGTTAAAAAAATGAAACTATTGTTGATTTGGAGTTGGGGTTTTGTGGTGTCTGGTGTTCTTACAGAGTTGTTGTTGAAGCTGGGAGAGTTGTGTGGGTCATCGGTGACTCTACGTTGTCAGTTGCCAACTGAGGACTTAGACGCTCTGGTGTCAATCACCTCCGATGAGGATCTAGCTAATCTCATCGAAGAGTACGATCAGGCGGTGACGCCAAAGGGGTCTTTAAAGATCAGAGCTTTTTTATCGTCACCCAAAAAAGTATCTCCTTCTCCCACTCTCCCGCCTTCGTCGCCTGTTCGCTTCTCCCACACTTCTTCGTCCTCCTCTTCCTCCTCCTCATCGTCCTCTAACGGACAGAGTGGTCTGGTTCCGGCAACCTCTACTCCGAGGTGCCACCGTCAGATTTCCAGGCCCCCGGTGGCTTATCCGGTGAAGAGGGTTCCTCGCTATGGTTACCATATTCACGGTAATCCAGCTCATGTCTACCTTGTTCACAATGGGAATCATTGGCAACAACAGTGCCCGAACTGAACTGAGAACTTTGAACAAAGTTATTATAAATACCAAAAGGAGTTTTTAAGAAGAAAAGAACGTATATGTTAAAGGGGAGAAAAGGAGTTAGCAGCTATTTGATGTAATTGGGGACTGTAAGAATCGTTAAGAAGAATTGGTTTTTTAGTCCGTGGGCAAAATTAATGAAATATTTCAGTCCAGTTTCTATTTGGATTTCGTCCCAAAGAATATTTTTGACGGTGAGTTGTGTAACCCTGTTCTGGGATTGTTTTCCATACATGGATGGATTAGAAGATTATGCCTATGCTATCTTCTGCAATGTTCCCATTTGTTGCATTCGACGTTTTGTTAGTTATCCCTGAGATTCTCTCGCTGGTACCCGATGTGCTTGTCGTTGGATATAGTTTGCTCCATCTGTGTGTGCTTCTCCTCCATCGTTAACTCCATTTTCACTTACTGTTTTCTGTTCCCTTATTTTTTACGCCTTTCTGATGGTAGGAGATTCGTCAACTTGCTTCTTGACGTTTTTGGTTGCATTTGCTTAATTATCATTCTTTGTTTCGTTTGATTAGTTTTGACTTTTGATTGTAGGCTTTATTTGAAATAATTGTTTGATGTTTCTATTGCAGATTCAACAACGAATTAAATTAATCAGTCTTGCAGATGATGGAGAAGTTAATTTATGATCTGACGAGGTATATTTGAATGCCGATGTGAGGACCTCTTTAGCCTTTTCCTTTCTTTTTCCTCCTCATAAGAATTTAGGTTTTAAGTTGCATCGGAGTCGTCAGAGGAAAATAGTTTGATTAGATTTTAGGTTGGATCGGCTCCTGAGAGATGATAGTGATGTCGAAGATTGATACATTACAGGTTAACAGAATCAGAGCAGTGCAAGATCAAGATAACTTATGCGGAATCTATAATCTGGAATAATGATTTCCATATCTACTGGAAGAAGATTTCAACCAAAAACCTCTTCGTCTCAAGGGGAATAACCCATTAGTTAGCTTCCTCAACCTCCAGTATGTTTAACATTGACCTGACCTTTTCATTTATTATCTACAGATTTCAGACTTTGAATTTGGCGATTGAACGCATCTTATTATGTCATGCTAGTCTAGATTTTTCTAGGAAAGATTAGATAGACCTGCTTTAGTGACAAGACACGATATTTGCTCCCATATTTATTTCCGCCTCGCGTAATCTATACATAGGTTCGTTTGTTTTGTGTCCTCTCTTCTATGATGTGAGTCATGGGCCATGGCTAAGTGGTGACTGATGATTTTCGTTTTGACCAGATATGCTTCCAAATCCTGCTAGCAGGCTTGCAGCTGCAAGAGAATTGGTAGTGATGGGTTTGATTTTTGATCATATTACTCCGGAGAAGTGATAGCAATTATGGTTGCAAAACGGCTGGGGACCATTGAGAATCAATAAATATTTAATGGTATGGAGACAATCAATTGGCTCCTCTTGACAACTTTGCCGCATCAGGAGCGTGCCAAACAACATAAATGCGGAACGTTATGACATGAAAATTGAAGGTATAATAAATGGCGGAAGCTGACCTTTGGCTAAGGAGGGAACTGATTTTTTTCAATGTTCAAGAGAAAGGTTGCCACTCACGTACCCTTCACCAAAAGATTCTCCTTTGCTGTCCTGGTTGTTGGAGAGACTCTTTGATGACAAATATGAAGAGATTTAATTAACATTCTAAACAATGAACCAAAGCAAGTTGTTGATTGCTACCCATATAAGATAACATTAAAGTGGTTCCTGGGATCTCCCAACTCCCACCCCACACCCATGTGGGTTTCTTCTATTTACTTCTTTAAGAATAGCAAATTGTCATCCGCGTATGTTCCTTTTGACAAAGGGAAATGGAAGATAAACATTTTTTGGGTTTTTTTTTTAAATAAAGAAAGAGCAGACAATGTGATTCTGTTTTGGACAAATAAAAACAGAGGACGACGTAACTGTAGGCAATTCTATCTTCTCTTGGTGGTGTTCAATCAACGTTGTAGACATCAAGGTTAGTGTTTGCGTAAGCGTGAAGTGTTGGTGGAAGGTGGGGTGGGCGGAAAGCGATGAGGGTTGGGGCGTGTCCAAGACATGTTAAAGTCAAGCTGAAAAAGCTATACAGGATGGTTGACGTTCAAATATTTGGAAATTTCCAACTTTCTGCATAGGAATTGTCCTTGTTGCGTGAAGCTTCATACACATCTTGTTCCGCGACATTTTGCTTCCTCAAGTTCACATTAAAAAGTTGCAAGGAAATTGAAATGCGGCTTGAAAGATACGAACGGAGGAAAATTGACAGTACCTAACATTTCAGACCATCTACATCTTGTTGGCAAGAAGGAAAAACCGAGGATTAGAATGAGTGAAAATGAAATATGAGTCCTTCGGCTGTTTATTGATTATACTGACTAAAATGAGGCTTCAGATATTTGGAAATGGATTTTGACTTTAGAGGGTTGTTTGTCCCCGAGCATTCCAGGCACTTCAAACCAGTGTGTGTATCGAGTTTCTTCACAGCACCACCATTGAAGCTTCTACGTTGAAAGTTTTTCTTTTTTTGAAAAATAGCTTCTACATTGAAAGTTGACAATTTTAATGCATAGTTCTCTCATTTTATAATCAGAGTAGCCTTTCATAATCCATTAGTCCATGGGATAGTACTAAAAGATGAAGCATTCAAGATAAGTGAAAAATGGTAGTCATTTTGCAAATTTTCCAATTTTACTGTGGACGTCTCTAGCACAAACAAAAACCAAAAGCAATAAAAAGTGAAATAATAAAAAGTACCAGAAATTTAGTAACGCAATTCGACACACCTTACTTATGTCTGCAGAGCCCTCACCCAGCTTAATCACTTTCACCGAAGTACAATAGATTTACCCATGATTTTATTAAGCCGACATCATTCAACCCTTGACACTATCTCTCAACTTCACTTCCCGTGAAAGAATTTCACACCCAATAGTATGACCGTATCGTACTAACCTTAACAGAAGATTTATCTCAATAATCTATTAATTGAAAAACAGTAAATAAAAGACTTAAATATCTGAAAAATTAATAACGAAATCTGAACATACTTAAGATTGAAACAGAACAACTTTTCTATAGGTTTAGCTCCTCCAAAAAGAGATCTGAAAGTTGTTCACACACAACCAGTCCAACCGTGAGCCACTTCACAAGGATGACAGTCCATCGTGAGCAATCTCCACACGATCAATACAGCGCCGTAAATCTCCCACTTAGAAAACACATACTGCACCTTTTAATTGTTATCAATCAAGCAAGGAACACACCACTAAAGAACACACAAACAAACAGTCCACATCTTCAATAATAACTCATCAATCCACACGATGCCCAAGGCACTTACAATGCTCACTCATAAACACAATCGTGTGTTTCACCAAAGCTAGAAACCCCAAAATCACTTCAGCTATTTTTCACAAAAAACAATTGACACACCCACCAAAGAGCACTAAAGATAGTCGTCCATTAACACACCGAAATCCCGCATAGTAAAAGACCAATGTCCATCCAAAAACTCTTAGCAAAAACCCTTCACACCACGCAAGGCAACTTGCCTTTATCTTATATCCCCAAAATCACGTAAGCTGCATTTTTCCCATAAGTAATTAATGCCCACTGAATTGTTGATTGCAAGACTCCCACGCAAGATGAACATCTTCTATGGATAGAATCATACACAATATTCACCAGCAAGAGCCCTTAATAATACATAAACAAATTCCCTTATCTCCTATCCACAAAAAATCCAACAGTACATATCTTAATCACCAACGTGATATACCTCAAATTTGTCAGAGAGTAGACTTCCATTTTGTGTAGGATTCTTCTACATCTGTTTGAATCCCATTACAATTAGTATCTTATATGTCCAATTAATAAAGAATTCGAAAACTAATTACTTAGATATATAACATAAATCCTAACAATAAGAACTTCCTACCAGATGATGCCATGCGTGCTCCGATTGTTGTCTAAAATCGATGACATATTCAACAAGTTCATATTTACTTATTTTTAATAAATGATTCCATATTTTAGTAGTTGCAAACTCAAACGTCTTTTTGAAAAATTCAAATTTCTTCTTAAAAAATTGCAAATGTATCTTTTAGAAGAGTCTTGATAAAGATATCCGTAAACTAATTACAAGTTTTGCAATAAAATAAACATGCTTCATGTATTGTTTAAACTTCTTTAATAGAATACAATTTATTGTGGAAAAGCTTGGTTTTTTAATGAAAGAACTAGATTGTTAAAAATGACAATAGCTACTTGCTTTAGAGTCTTCTTCTTGATTCACATCCAAATCAACTAGTACCATTCTTAGCTATAAAACTTGATTCACACATGATGTCACACTTATAAATTTTGTTTCAACGATTGATTAACAAACTATTTCCTACTTTTTAGATCCCTATGAAAACATTCCAAAACTAAGTATAAAGTAGTATCTTGAAATACCTTTCATGTTATCCACATTCCACATTAAATCATTATTAGAGAAACCATAAAATGTAGACATATGGCCATAGTTAAATAACACTCCATGATTAATAGTTCATTTGACATATATAAGGATAAGTTTTGTTATTTTGGGATATTCCTCACTCACCCAATGCATAAACCTTAATAACACACTTATAGCTTGCAAAATGTCAGATTTGGTGGATGTGAAATATATTGAACAATATATAAGACTTTTGTAGATAACCTAATCAACCTTTTATGCACTATCTTCCTTACATAGTTTATTCTTTTGATTTATTGAAGTATTAATTGACTTTCAATCCTCAATTTAAATTTTTTAAAAAATTTTGTTAGTGTACTTTGTTTAACATATAAAAACACTTTGTTGATCCTATTTGATCTTCATTCCAAGGAAGTATGTTACTGTTCATAAGTCAGTTATTTCAAAAACCTTCATCATTTTATGTTTGAATTGCTTAATAAGAATGACATTAGTTCATATTACCAATGAATAGTCCATATATAGAGAAATAAGCAAAACATCAATATTTGACTGATTAACATACAAATTTGACTCACTCAGACTCTTTGTAAAATCCAGACCTAATAGTTACTCATCAATCATGTTGTATCAAGCTCTTTTGAGCAAATAAACCTTGCCTTCATCTCCCTTTATTGCATATTCACAGGTTGCTTAATGTATATTTCCTATTGTAATAACCATTGAGAAAATATGATTTTACATCAAGCTAAAATATCTTCCACCTTTTTTGTGGCTAATATAAGAAGCATTCTGATGATATTAATTCATGTAACAAGAGCAGATGTCTATCAGAAACTTATACCAAACATATGAGCAAACCCTTTCACTATAACTATGGTCTTGTGCTTATTAATTGAATCATCGACATTCAACCTAGTTCTGAATATCCATTTCACTCGAGTTAATTTCATATGATGAGACCTTTCAACAAACTACTATGTCTAATTCTCAATCATATTTACCTCCTTTTGAATTGTATTTCTCCACTTTAGATCCTTTTTAACTTCATTGAATCATACTAGCTCAAACATTATAATAATGCATCTCTAATATATATAATAGAGTACTCCGGTACCTTTGATAGGAGGATCAACAAATTGTACACCTTACACTAGTGGAAAGTCATTAATTTATTTTCTATCTTCCTCTTTTAACAATACTATAGCTCTTCTACAAAATGAACATATTTGCTTATTAGAATCTTTCTAGTTATAACAAAATTTTGTTGTTGTTGTAAACCCTAAATATGCTATTATAGCCAAAGAAAAGGCTAGGATCTATTCTTTTATCAAGCTTATCTCTTTTCACATGAGCTATATGTGATAAACATATGGAACCAAAGAATGCTTATAGTTATACTATGCTTCAAATAAAGTTTTTCCCTTTTAAAATCTTTATAAGGGGCATGTTTAGCAGAAAAAGGAAGTAAGATAATTGTTTATGTCCAAAATTTCTTAAGGAACCCTTTTCCATGCAATATGCATTGAGTCATCTCTAATTTTATTTTGTTTTGGAGTAAAAGGGTAGTTAATTAGTGTTCAAATCTAGCTTCTTCACAAGAGATATTAAACTATTTTAATGTGTACTCCTTCCCATTGTATGATCTTAGGACCTGAATTCTATATCTGCTTTGGTTCCTAATCTAGGCTTTAAATTTCATAAACACTTATGTAAACTCTAAATTGAACCTTAGGAAGTAAATTCAACATATTTGGTTGGGTCATCAATAAAGGTAATGTAATACTTATTTCCTTACAGTGATGGATCAGTATGAGGTTTATAAAGATTAGTGTGTATCAACTACAACTTTTCTTATGCTTTCTATATAGTCTTTGAAAATGGTAGCCTTATTTGTTTACATAATGATATATCATACAATTTGGCATGAGTTCACATAGAGGTGGTAGGTCTTGGAAAAACTCTATTTTCTTTGTCAGTAGTAATGTAGTATAATAGAATTATCCTAACCTCCTATACCAAAGCTTAACTATGTAGTCAAAGTTGGGAAAGACATCCTACTCCTCCTTCATCAATCCCAATGAAAAAGCTTTACCTCTCATTTTTCACTTGAACAATTTATGTCTTTCTACATTCTTGGTAAGGCATATTATATTATAATTTTGTATATCTTTTCAAACAGTTAACTAACACCTAATAAGTTTTGATTAATTTCCAAGTGTATAAAGAATATATATGATTGATTTAGTATTTGGAGCAACTTTTAATTGTCTTTATTTCCTTTCCTTTGATATATATGCATTCCTCGTTACCAATTATAACAATGGAGATAGCAAACTTATTGAGAATTTAAAAACATTATAACCGTATGTCATATAATTGATATAACAATTTCCAAATAGTTGGCTTTTTTTTAAATAAAAGTTATTGGTACTAAAAATGATTGCCATAAATAATTATGGCAATCATTTTTCTTCTTACTACTGATTTGAAATTATGCCTGTATTGTTATGGTCGATGTATGTTCTGTTAGAGTAGTGCCCTAAAGGCAATCTCCTTTAGCGCGTTTTGTACATACTTATGTATAAATAAAGAAAGGCTT
>JAOSBL010166160.1:0-11218 GCA_027568915.1 Erythroxylum roraimae
TATAAAATTACCCATAAAACACATTTATGGAATATTTGAATTATATTATATGAAAACACATTTATGAATTAAATAAATGTAAAACTTATTTACAACTAACAGTTGATACATGTAAAGCAATATTTAATCTAAAATTATATAAAACCTATAAAACACATTTATGAACTAAATAAATGTAAAACTTATTTACAAAAACAAATAAATAAATGGATAGACCATTTAAAAATTGTTTTACATCAAATTAATTTAGCAAAAACAAATATACTAAACTAATCATAATTCTCTCTTTGTAAAACTATTTACATGTCATTAATTAATTAATCAATTGAAAAAAGAAAAAAAATGTTCTCGTTGAAAATGGACAAAGAGACTTTCTGACATTATTTAATGAAGAGATAAAGAAGTGGGACATTGAAGACTTAGAGGGCGCAATGTCACTTAAATGTACTAAAAGACAAAATAATGGCCCACCGTCTATAACCCTACCCCTTCTTTGCTTTAAAATGTTTTGTGTTTTGTTTTATCATCTCTGCGCAGTTTTCATGTCATTTAAACCCAACTGGTTATCTTCTGCGCAACTCTTTCTACAGAACACTGTTCATCTTCTCCACAACTCTCTAAACATGCAACGGGAAAAACCAACCAGAGAAAAACACAACCCACAGCCTCCATCCTATTTGAGTCGCCGCCTTGAGTCGAGGACGAAGACGGGCCGACGCCCAGCCACGCCGACACCCAAGTATCTTTGACGCCAAAAACCACGTCTCCACATAAGAGTCTTCACAAGCCTCCCATTTCAACACCGTCATCGCATAGATCGGTCCTAAAGGAGACAAACGACGTCCACCACGCCATCAACACCACTCTTAAGGGGCGCGTGACTCACACGCACAGCCGTGAATGACTTCTTCCATGGGTATGTACAAAACAATTTTATTTGGCGTGAGGAAGGATAGAACGAATCTAGGTATAAGTGGCTTAAAATTTTTTTTTTTTTGCTTTTCTTCTACCCATATTTTTTTGGTTGGGGTTTGATTTTTCTGGTTGGGGTTTGTATTATTGACGTCGCCTCTGAGGCAGACTTAATCGAAAAAAAAACACATAACATTTATGTATATTGCGAGAGAAAGATTTCAATTAAACAGATTAATTGAATGTTTTTAATCATGCTTATGACATCGAGACTAGGAAATAAGCAATTCGGCTCTGATACCAATGTAGAAATTTAAGGACTGACCTTAATGCGGAAGTGCCGGATCTGCTGGATCGATTTGCTGTTTGCTAGTCTTTGAATTTCGGTAGGCTACTAGAGTCACCGATGAATTCACGTCCCAAACTCTAAGCCTTTGATGATTGCTTCACGTGAGAGAGAATGGTAGAAGAAAATCCTTGTATTTTCTCTGTTTCGTAATTCTCATGTAATGATCTGTTTATTTCATCCTTTAATCCTGGTTAGGACAAATAACTGATACGGGAGTTATATAAAGTGGCCGTTATCTTTTGTAAACTGCCATCACAAACATAGAAGGTTCAACTTTGGATTTCATAAATAAAATTAAAGTAGCAAATGGAAAAGATCTTTTATATATAATTAGGTCACAATATGAATAATGTGGGTCGAATGAAATCCTAGATATATGACCTTACTATTCTTTTGAGTTAAAGTGAAATCTATTATGGGAATTTATAGAATGAATTAATACATTCTTAAAGGGGCTTTGATTTGAGAGAGATTTATGTTAAAATAATAGTGTGGGGTTTGTATGTCTTGACAGAGATTATATTTGTAACTTTGCAATTCTTATCAATCTGAGTAATTAGGATTAATCATAAATTCAAGATAAATTCAAGCATATAAAAGGTTTTTAGGAGATTTTTCATCTAATCTTATCAATCCACTAGTTGTTTATTCTTATGTATCGCCTTAACTAATTATCTCTTATTTGTTATTTCAGTTTTGTTAAATTTTCTTTTTCAATTTAATCATTCACTTTATTAAATTAGGTTAAAAAAAGACAATTAGTACTAATAGTTACAATTTTCATATGATTAATATTCGACTCACCTAGGTATACTATAAAAATGATTGGTGCAGTTTCTTTAGTGATTTCTTAAATATTGTTTTGTGTTCCATTGATATTTATAGCACATTAAGTCTTTTTTCCACCTTTTCAAAGAAAGCCTATTTTTATTAATCTAATCAATTTTTTCTTTTTACATGTTTATTATTATTAATGATGTATTTTTCTTCTAATTTTGTTCTTAATTTTTTATAGAGTTATCTTTCTTGATCTTGTGTTTGTGGCTAAATTTTTGAGTTAGTGACTAAATTAGGTACCTAATATTATAACTAAGAAACATAATAGCAAGATGGGAAGAACAATGTTTCATGAGGAATTTTGCTATACCGTTGCTTATGACAATATTGGAGGCTTGGAATGAGAGGCATGTTAATATGTATTTGGCAACTAAACCATTGTTGGTAATTCATTGTGATATTTTTGGTGGTAGCTATGTCAATCATAAATGTAAGGTGCTTTACAATGTGTGGCAATTGAACGAGCAACCTAATTTTATGGACAATTGGCCTCCAGATATGACACTTATGATCTATGTTAGAGAAACCATTTTAAATTTCCATGGATTAGTTAATTTTTAATAAAATTTTAGCAGCATCAATAACAACAACAAGAAAAACAACAACAACAACTAGGGAAGTTAAGTATCAAAGAGTTTGTGACAACATTTATGACTACAGTTGAGACTCGCTTATATATAATTGAATAGTCTCTTTAAAAATTGAAATATTATATTGGATAACTCGTTAAGCTTGTCTCTAAAGGGCATTAAGATGTTTTACTTGGCTACACGAGGCAAATTTAAGTTAGCAGGTGGTTACGATAACTTTGAAGAATGAGAAGGAGCTACAGGTTAAAGATAAAGAGAAAGAAGAGAAGGGTAAGGATGTTGTGTAAAAGAATAAGGAAGAAGAGAAGGAGAAAAAGAGTGATGAGGAGTCAAATACAAAAGTGGTTAAAGAGGATGAGTTGATAATTCCATACACGAACAAGTTCAAAATAGAAAGAAAAGAGGCTAAGTTTGGTAAGTTTCTAGATCTTCTGAAATAACTACATGTTAACATATCTTTTATTGAATCTCTTTCTTAAAGGTCAAAGCATCAGAGGACCTCTTTTCTAGTAAGAAGATGTGCGAGGAGATATTAGTGGTTAATTTAAATGAAGAGTGCTCCTATATCTTACAAGGAGACGAAAGGAAGATGGATAATTTGTAGTTACTAGAATATGAAAAAGTTTAAGGAGTCTTGGATTTTAAAGAAGAGTGGAAGCAAGGCTTTAATTATAAATCTAAGATGAATAAAGGACTTAAGGATAAGTCCAACTAAAAGACTCATAAAGAGCTGCTGGTTTAAGTGTAGGTATTAAATACTTTCAACAATGAGAAAGAAGCTCCTTCTTCTCTCTAGAAAGTGCATATTCTACATTATGGTGAATGGTTTACATATTCTACGTAGTGGTGAATGGTCACATTTCATATGCATATTCTACATAGTGGTGAATGGTCACATTTCATATGCATATTCCTTCTTCTCTTTTGGTTTGTGTTCTTCTGACTAATTCCTTCCACTCATCTTGGCTTTTCATTTTGTGCTTCCTAATTGTTGGTCTTCTTGCTCTTTTGAAATTCTTTAATGTCTTTTAAAATATTTGCTTGTCTTTCTAACCCATATTCCTATTTTATCCCCTTAATGAAGGATGTTATTTTTCTTTTACTTACTCCTTCCATCTTTTCCTTGTTCGTCTTCCTCGAACCTCCCCTTTCTTATCTCTTAAGTTCTTGTACACCACCATAACTGGGACTATTAACTAAAGGGCTAATTAGTCTTTTATCTAAATACTTCTTTCTATCTTTACTCCTTTTTTTCCTTCTTTATTAACTACCATTTAAACCTTTACCTCTCTGTCATTGGAAGACACTTTTATGGCAATGGAGACAAACTTTGTTGGAAACCTACAAGATATAATGTCTATCACACCCCTTTATGCTAATCCTAGCTTGTCTTTAACCAAAGTCCTCCTTTTGTGATTTTTAGCTCTTCATTAGCGAATCCCTCACTTTGTTGGAATCAAATGGTAGGGAATGATTATAGGGAAACTCTACACTTTTCTGCACCAAAAATCAAAGAAGGTAAAAATTTGGTGGCTCGTGATATCTAGGTGTCGACTGAAGGTGCCAAAGCTTAGAAGTCAACTTTAGTTAGATTCTTTTATAGGAAACATATAACTTTCCCTATAATGATGGAGTGGGTCATGAAGAGATGGAAAAGTAAAGGATTGACTAAGGTTTTACTCTCTGAAGATAATTTAATAATTTCTAAATTTGGTTGCCTAAGCTAATGTTAGGGAGATAATAGAGGATGGCCTTTAGCACATTTGGAGTCAAGCTTTGTTTCTCCAGCCTTGAAAACTAGGCATAAGGATTGATAGTGTATTCCATAAGCAGATACTATTATGGATTAATCTACATGATATTCCTTTAGAATACTAGTCAACTAGGGGTTTGAGTGCCTTTGGACCTTTTGTGGGAATACTTATTTCCATTGATGAGACAACTACTCATCATAGAAGAATAGTTAATTGCTAGATTGTGTGTCAAAGTAAAGGGTGGGAAAGAGTTACTTGATACCATTCCTATTGTTAAATTAAGTGAAAAGGAGGCATTTATGGAGGATTAGTGAAGGTCACATACCAATGGAGGCCCAAGTTTCACTCTTATACTAAGAAATGGATAGACATTGGAAGAAGATTTGAGAAAGGAGATTATAAGGAACTAATGAGTTTAGAGAAATAAAGGAGAGAATGAACCAGGTTAAGTAAAAAGATAAGATCTGCAAGCTTGCTACAGGGAGATGTCCTGCATTGGTGGGAAAGTGTACCAAGGAGTCATTTAAAACCACCAATGTTGACATGGAAGGACTTCCTAGCTGTTTATAAGAAGAAATATTTGTTTGAGGTATATATCCAACAGAAGCAAAGGGAGTTTCTGAGTCTCACCCAGAAGGAGATGACAGTGAGCGAATATGAGCATAAATTTACGCAATTGTCCCGATATGCAGTTGAGATGAAGATGAGTAAAACGGCTAAGTGCTGTAGGTTTGAAGCGAGATTGCATTTAGCCATCAGAGAAAAAGTGGTTGCGTAAAATTTCTGTGACTTTCAACAGCTGGTAAAAGCTACATTAAGGGTTAAGAATGTGGAGAATATAAAGAGCGCAATAAACAGAAAGAGAAAAGGAAGAGAACAATTCAAGAGGAGAGGTAGTGCTCCTATGCCAAAGAGGAGTGCCAAGACTTTCACCATACAGTTTGAGGATAGGAGCAGTGGTACAAGTAGGTCCAAATAGATGAGACCTATCTCTCATCAGGCCTCAACGGCTGAAGGAAGTAGAAGGGGAGAGGGGGATAAGCCATCCATTCCCAAATGCAACCATTACGGCAAATTCCATAAAGGGGAGTGCTATAGGCTGAGTGGATCTTGTTTTAACTGTGGGAAAAAAGGGCACATGGCTAAAGAGTGCCCGCAGTATACAAGATGGGAGGGAACTTAGATGTAAGCTTCAAAAAAGGTTGAGACTGTAGGAGTTAAGATTGCAACTGAAGTGGGAAGTTCTACTACAGCCAAGAAAGTAAATCCTCCAAGAAGACCGAGGGGGCAAGTACCAGCTAGGGTGTTTGCAATAATGAGGGAGGACGCAGAAGCAACTCCAGAGGTTGTGACTGGTATGGTCAAATTGTTTAATGACGATATTATTGTTTTAACTGATCCAGGGTCTACTCATTCATTTGTTTCGTCAAGTAGGATTGTGCATGGTAGAAGTTTGAGCCCCTTAGATAGTCCTTTGATGGTTAGTACCCCAATTGGCCAATATATCATTATTAGTCAAGTTTATAAAGATTGTGAAATATACATTAGTGGAGAAAAATTTGTGGTAGATTTAATGCCATTGAAGATGGGGGGATCAGATGTGATTTTGAGCATAGATACGTTAGAAAAATATAATGTCAATTTAGATTGCAAACAGAAGAGAGTAGAGTTTGAGTTGGACAAAGGTGGAAAGGTGGTGTTTATGGGAGATAGGAAAGCAAACCCACCTATAATTATTTCGGCTCTAACAACAGATAAAATGATGAGGAAAGGATGTGAAGTATTTTTGGCATATGTGGTAGACACGAAGGTAGATGAAGGAAAGTTAAAAGATATTCCTATGGTCATGGAATTTTTAGATGTCTTTCTAGAGGAATTACCAGGACTACCACCACCTAGAGAAATCACGTTTCCTATCGAGCTTCTTCCAGGCACTGCACCACTATCAATTCCATCTTATAGAATGGCTCTGGCAAAATTGGAGCTTAAAGAGTAGTTAGAAGAATTGTTGGAGAAAGGTTATATTAGGCCTAGCTCCTCACCTTGGGGAGCTCAAGTTCCTTTTGTGAAGAAGAAAGATGGATCATTGAGAATGTGTGTGGACTATAGGAAGCTTAATCATGTCACCATCAAGAATAGATATCCCCTTCCATGTATAGATGATTTGTTTGATCAATTGCAAGGGGTAAAAGTTTTCTCTAAGATAGACTTGAGATCTGGTTGCCACCAATTGAGAATAAAGGCGTCTGATGTGTCAAAGACTGTCTTTAGAACACGATATGGGCATTTTGAGTTCTTAGTTATGCCCTTTGGATTAACGAATGCCCCTGCAACCTTCATAGACTTAATTAATAAAGTATTTAAGCCTTTCTTAGATCAATTTATCATAGTCTTTATTGATGATATATTGGTTTATTCCAAGAGTGACAAGGAGCATGAAGAGCATTTAAGGATTGCCTTAGAGACATTGAGGAAGACAGAGTTGTATGTCAAATTCAATAAATGTGAATTTTGGCTAAGAGAAATGGTGTTTCTTAGACATGTAATTTCAGAAAAAGAATTACATGTGGATCCAAGGAAAATAAAAGCTATAGTTAAATGGGAAGCACCTAAGAATATAGCAGAAGTGAGGAGTTTCTTGGGTTTAGCTGGTTATTACAGAAGATTTGTAGAAGGCTTTTCCATGATAGTAGCCCCTCTTACCAAATTGACAAGGAAGAGTCAGAAGTTTGTGTGGACAGAAGAATGTCAGAAGAGCTTTGAGGAATTGAAGAATAGGCTCACAACTGCACCAATTTTGACCTTGCCTTTTGGTAGAGATGAATATATAGTATATAATGATGCCTCAAGGAAGGGATAGGGTGTAGATGCAAGGAGAAAAAGTGATTGCCTATGCTTCTAGGAAATTAAAACCCTATGAGATGAATTATCCTACACATGACCTAGAGCTAGCTGCCATAATTTTTGCATTGAAAATATGGAGACATTACTTATATGAAGTCACCACCAAGGTATTTACAGACCACAAGATTCTTAAATATTTGATGAGCCAAAAACAGTTAAATCTAAGGCAAAAAAGGTGGTTAAAACTACTGAAGGATTATAAATTGATGATAGACCACTACCCAGGGAAAGCTAATGTTGTAGCGGATGCATTGAGTAGAAAATCTACTATGGTACATGTGGAGACAGTATACTTCCCTTTGTTGAAAGAATTAGCCAAATTTAAGGTGACATTGAGGCAAGTAGAATCTGGTTGTATATTGGCTAATTTTAGAATAAGGCCAGTGATGAATGAGAAGATTAAGGAATTACAGGAGCAAGATGAGTACTTGAGCAAGCTCAGAGAAGAAATTAAAAATGATAAGCCCTCTAAAATAGAGATAAGAGAAGATGGATTGATGGTGATAGGTAACAGATTATGTATTCTAGACATGCAAGAGTTGAAGGATGAAATTCTTGATGAGGCACACAATGCTCCATATGTAATGCACCCGAGGAGTACAAGAATGTATAGAGATTTAAAAAGAGCACTTCTGGTGGAGAGGAATGAAGAAAGATGTTGTAAAGTATGCTATAAAATGCTTAGTGTGCCAACAAGTTAAAGCAGAACATCAAGCACCTATCGGCAAGCTTAAACCTTTGTGTATTCCTGAATGGAAGTAGGAGAAGATTACAATGGTTTTGGGAACCAAGTTGCATTCTAGCACAGCTTTCCATCCACAGACTGATAGCCAATCAGAAAGGATAATACAGACATTGGAGGCAATGTTAAGAGCTTATGTTACGAACTTCAAAGGCTCATGGGATGATCAATTACCTTTAATTGAGTTTGCTTACAATAATTCCTACTACTCAGGAATTCAAATGGCACCTTATGAATCCTTGTATGGTAGGAGATGCAGAACTCCTATTTGTTGGGATGAGGAAGGTGAAAGGAGACTTTTAGGACCTGAATTGGTACAAGCTGCAATTGACAAAATTAAATTGGTGAAGCAGAGACTCAAGGCAGCTCAAGACAGGATGAAGAACTATACAGATGCACATAGAAAGGAGATGAAATATGAAGTTGGAGACAAAGTATTTCTTAGAGCCTCTCCATAGAAAGGAGTCTTAAGATTTGGTAAAAAGGGCGAGCTCAGTCCAAGATACATGGGCCCTTATGAGATTATTGAGAAGATTGGGCCTCTAGTCTACAAGTTAGCCCTGCCACTAGAATTATCTAAGATTCACAATGTCTTCCATGTATCAATATTGAGAAGATATAGATCAGATTCTTCACACATAGTCCAACCTTCAGAGGTTCAATTAAGGGAGGATTTGACTTACGAAGAACAACCAGTAGAGATTTTAGATTCAAAGGAAAAGGTCTTGAGAAACAAGACTGTCAAGTTGGTTAAAGTCTTATGGAAGAACCATGCAAGAGAGGAGGCAAAATGGGAACCTTTGGAAGCCATGAAGGAGACGTATCCACTCCTTATTGTAGACACAAGTAAGAATTTTGAGGAAGAAATTCTTTAAGGGAAAGAGAATTGTTGGACCCCGAAATTTTTTCTTAAAATTTAGTCCATTAATTTAACAAGCATGAATAGAAATTAGAATTATTAAATAGAAATGTTAGAAGGAAGTTAGTGTGTAATAGACATACGAGAATAAAGGAACAAGTAGACATTTCATTAAATATGGAAGGGTAAACTTGGAAGGACGAAAAAAGGTCTTGAATAAATGGGAAAAGAAATGTGTTGGAGAAGCTAGGAAAGAAAGAAAAATGTAGAAAAAGGAAAGGAGAAGAGAAGAATGCGTGAAATGTGTTAGAGAAGCTAGGAAAGAAAGAAAAAACGTAGAAAGAGAAAAGGAGAAAGAAGAAGAAGGAAGAGGATTCAGCTGAGTTTTAGGTAATCTTCATCATCTTTTCTTCTTTCTTTGGTAGAAAAAGGAACTAGAGAAAATGAGTTTCTTGGCTGGAAATAAAGGGAGAAAGAAGAGGACCAAGAAACCCATTTTGATTTTCATGGATTTTCAACTAGATCTTAGTTATTCTAGCCTAGATAAACCATGGCTAGACTTAGTCTAAGCTCAATTTTTTTTATTAAAGCTTTATGGATTTTCTATTTATATATTGGTTTGAATGAAAATTTGTTTGTGTGAAAGAAACCAAGAAAATCCAATGCAACAGCAAGAGGAAAGACAAACTTGAGTTTGGATTTACAGGCAATTAGGTGGGTAACATGTTTATAGTTATTGTGGATGATGGGCTGATTGCTTACTTGTGTGTGTATGCTTAATTGCTTGACTTGAATTGTTATGATTGTTGGAAAATGCTCTATGATTTATTATCATGTTATACCTTGAAAGATGTTACGACATTTTTGTATTAATGAAAAAGGGAAAAAGCACAAGAAGCATGAAAGTATGAACATGTGATGAAATGAATTGTGCATCAAAATTTGCTTGTGTTTGGGCAAGAGAGTTACCATTTTGTTTGTCATGTGCACGTTGACTTAAAGCCTTCTCCCAGCGGCACATGAGCTCCTAAGAAACGGACTCATTTAGTTTATGGTGTAAACTTCAGTTTCTCCATTTCGATCCTTGGGACTCTCAAGCCATTATGTTTTTGCATTTCATTTTTGATTTGTCGAGCATGATACACAATTGAGTGTTATGTTTTGATGGTTAAATATACATGATATGCTTTATGTGATAATATCCTTAACTATAAGTCTTTGAGCTAGAACTGTTGATGATTTAATTACTAGATTAAGATGAGATGTATATTTATATATATATGCTTGATTGTGTGCTCGTTATCAATGGCTATAAATGTATTAGCCATTGAGCTTTGCCACTCAACCCATTATTTTTTTTACTCCTCAAGTGCAGAATAAGAAGATTATTGATCCTTGCAAAGCTTTGACAAACTCCAAGATGGCAACCTTTTGTAACTAAGTTAGTTCGACTATATTTTTGGGTAGCTTTATAAGTATATCAAACATGAGCATTCATTTAGATTTTGTATTAAGATATTGATGTTGTTGTTGATATGTAATTAAAGCTATGCTCAAACTCCATTTTGATTAAGTAATGAGATTAAGAGTTTAAGAAGTTCCCTTTGTACATGTTCATAACTATCTTCTTTATTGAGTTGTTAATTGTTGTTAGAGTTGGAGTAGTAGGTTGTTAGATGGCCCTGGATAGACTTAAAATAAATTGTTATACTAAGAGTCATGTATGTACGTTTAGTGGTTGGTTGGATCTGGGTCTTTGTTTTTGGAAATTGTAAAAGTTCGTAATAGGTAAAAGAAGAAAAAGGGGGAACATTGCTTCAGTACTACCTTGGATTGGAGTAGTGACTCTAATTTCCATGAATAAACTGTATTAATCTAGGAAGAATTGGACAAAGTTGTCTTCAGGAAAATTGTAGTTCGCCCTCTTATCTTTCCAATGGTATAAAGGTTGTAAACTTTGGACTTCGTATGAGAGAGATATGGTCTTTACATGATAACGTCACTGGTGCTAGCAGAGTCTGCAGCACTATCCTTGATAGAAATTGTGACCTTATTTCAACGATTATACTGTATTGATGTAGGCATAATATGACAAAGTTTCTTTATGAAAGTTGAAGCATATCCTCTTAGCTTTCCAATGGTATAAGGTTTGTAATTTTTGGACATCATAATTGAGAGATATTAGTTTTATAAGTTTCACTACAAGAAAAATTAGTTTCAGCAACTATTAGTAATGGTTGTTAAAAGTAAGAAAATGGTCGTTAAAAGTTA
>JAOSBL010166175.1:0-11216 GCA_027568915.1 Erythroxylum roraimae
GCTGTTTATCGGATCCTACGATACCTAAAGTCTTCTCCAGGAAAAGGATTATTTTTTGCTAAAAATGGAGATCAAGAGATCAAGGGATATACAGATGTAGATTGGGTTGGAAGTCAAATTGATCGAAAGTCTACATCAGGGTATTTTATGTTTGTTGGAAGTAACTTGATTACATGGCAAAGTAAAAATCAAAAGGTTGTAGCAAGATCAAGTGCAGAGGCAAAATTTCATGGAATGGCACAAGGTGTCTGTGAATTGCTATGGATAAAACATATTTCACATGATCTTGGTATATGTCTGCCAAAACCTGTGAAGTTATTATGTGATAACAAGGCAGCCATAGCAATTGCAAATAATCCTGTTCAACATGATAGAACCAAACATGTGGAAGTTGATCGGCACTTCATCAAAGACCATCTTAACAAAGGTACAATTAGTCTTCTGTTTGTCACATCAAAAGATCAACTAGCAGATGTTCTAACAAAGGCAGTATCCGGAAAAGATTTTCAAAGCTCACTTAACAAGTTAGGAATGATCGACATATATTCACCAACTTGAGGGGGAGTGTTGGCGTAAGCAATCTAAGGGAGAAAAATCTGCTATCAACTTTTCCAAATTGTGTAAATGATTTGTTTACTTATTTGTAATTAATTGTCTTATGTTTAGGCTATAAAATAGGATCTTGTTGTATAACAATTAGTATAAATACGTAGGCTGTAACCTCTTGAAAGAATAATAATACAGAATTATTCTCTATTACCTTTTCTACAATTACATTGTCGTTGGTTCTTTTCCAAGTCGTCAGAGTAGCATTGAACGATGTGTAAGACTTCAAATAGAGATGACCAATAAGATTTTAATACGTTTGTATCCAATAATAAAATGATGCTCAGATCAAGTTAAGCATATCAATAATAAAAAGTGTTAGGATATATTAAATATGTCTTTTAGTTAGTTTTGACATTTTAATTGGACATATATGATATAACTAGTATGAATTATCATATGATTGGACATGTGAGTAGAATTGGATGGACCTGTTGCGGTAATAGGACTCTCACTTATTGATTGAAGATTGCATTCACGTTGGAATCTCTACAGTGGGTGTTGTGCACATATCCTAATCATTATAGAAGTCTATTTTAAATATGCATGCTATTTAGATCTCCTATTTACGGTGGAATCCTTGAAGTCTATCAAAACACATGGACATCTCCTAGTTGTTGTGTAAGTTTATTGAAACACGATAGTGGATGAAATGAAGTGGTTTTTGTGTGTGCGACAACTAAGTTATGTGAAAAAGTGTCTATGGACAGAGATACTACTTATGGCGCACATGAGCAGATCAGTTGAATAATGTGTTTGGGTGTGAGAGCTACAGTGAAGTGATTGTGTGTGAGATTGAATTTATTGAAGATAGTACAGCGTGTTGGTGAGCCAGTGGGTATGATGCACATGTTTTGATTTATTGAGAAGATAGTAATGAGTCTCAGCTGTTGGAGAACCATGGCTATATGTGCATCTTAGAAGCTAGCTGAATAACGTCAGATCTATTTCGTAGGAGCTAAATAACCTGGGAAGTTATCTTTCTTTATTTTTATTAATTATTGTTTGAGTGAAAGTAGTTAGGAAAAATCCTCTGACGAGGTTAACATGAGTTGGTCGTAGTATTGGGTGTGAAAATCTTTCATGAGTAGTGAGGTTGAGAGATAGTTATAAGGTTTGAGTAGTGTAGCTCTAGGGAGACCTTATGTAAATCTATTGCACTTTTTCGAAAGTATTAATCTGGGTGAGGGCCCTGCAGACATAGGTAGAGTGTGTCGAACTTCATTACCAAATCTCTGGTGTTTTTATTATTTTGGTTTTGCTTGCTTTTAAGTTTGTTTATGCTAAAGAAGTTTAAGGAATGTCTTAACACTTTTGATTTTTCAAATGGTATTAGAGCAAGGTCACCGATTCAGAACTTGGTAGCAAGTTGGTGCAGATCCTAGGTTCGCAAACATGGATACAAGAGAGGATGCGTCAATCACTAGACCACTACTACTGGATGGATCTAATTATCCAGCATGGAAATCACGGATGAAAGTCTTCATCCAAGCTCAGGGTACGAGAGCTCGACATTCGATAGTACACAGTTGGACGCATCCAATGATCACTAATGATAATGGAGAGGCAGTTCAGAAAGATCCATCTGAATGGACAAGAGTTGAAGAAGAAAGTGCACTAGGAAATTCACAAGCAACGCATGCGATATTCAGTGCTATTGATGAAGGATGCTTCTTAATGATTTCAGCCTGTGAATTGGCAAAAGAAGCGTGGGACGCTTTGCAAACTATTTATGAAGGGTCAAAATCCGTGATAGCATCAAAACTACAGATGTTAGCTGTGCGGTTCGAAGAGTTGAAGATGGATGAGAATGAGACTATTGGAGACTTTCATGAAAAACTACGAGACATAGCAAAGCAGGCTCATCAATTGGGGAAGAAATAATCCAATGTGAAATTAGTCAAGAAAACGTTGAGATCGCTACCTCCAAGATTTATTCCAAAAATTGTAGCAATAGAGGAGGTTGACGACTTCGATAATCTGTCATTGGAAAAAGTTGTTGAAATTCTTACAAAATTCGAGATGAATCTTTTAAGAGGTAAGCAATAAAGAAGCAAAGGATTGGCACTATAGGTGGAAACTGGAAAAAGTGTGAACAATGCAGAAGATGAATCAGATAAAAACGAAGACATAATACTACTCACACGAAATTTCGGTAAATGGCTGAAAAGAATGAAAAAGGATAGACTTGACTTTAGATAATATGGTGGAAGTTCATCAAGTAACAATTCAAGACAACAAGTCAAGACACAAAAGGGAGAACGGAAGGCAAGAAGAATCCAAAGTGATGAATGTCAGGGTTTCGGGCACATTCAATCCGAATGTGCCAATACATTGAAGAAGCAAAAAGGAAAGTCCTTCATAAGCACCTGGAGTGAGAATAATTCCGAGAGTGAATATGGTAGCAAAGAAAAAATAGTGAATAGTGTTGCATTGGTTGCCTTACATAACAACAGTCCAGTTACTTGCTTAATAGTAACTAAGAAGGAAGTAACTGAAGGCTGAAAAGGGAGAAAATTGTAAAATTTCAAAAACATTCCAACTCAAAATTCAATATCAGATTACGATACTAACGGAAGTGGTCTAGATGATGAAAAAGGGAATATCTACGAGGATTACAAAGCTATGTATGAAAAATGGGTGAAAATTTGTGAAACGAATGAAAGATTGAAGGAAGAGAATCTTTCCATGAAGAACACTATACATGAGTTAGAAAGGAAGCTGATGTTGACATCAGATGAGCTTGGTGAAGCTAGAATGAAATTGATAAGTACTGAAAAGGGATTGAGAATGTTGAATGGATTCACGAAAAAACTAGATAAGTTGATAGAAACCGGTAAGGTTAAAGGAAATTTTGAAGGCATAGGCTATAAAGGCGAGTGCTCAAAAGTGATTAAAGAGAAGTTTGAAACGTTTAGATCAGCCCAAGAGATAGAAGCATTGAAAAAGAGTCAAAGATTTATACCCACATGTCATTTGTGGGGCTATTGGTCATATAAGGCCTAGATGTTATCAGTTGCTACAGATGTTGTTTCAAAGAAGACAAAGTCGAAAAAGTGTACATCCTCCACAAAAATTTCAACATCAATCTTTAGTAGCGAAATCTACTTGGGTAAAAAGAAGTGAATTGCAAGCTCTCGTAGTTAGTACATCAATTAAACCAACTTTGTAACATAGTTGGTATTTTGATAGTGGATGCTTACGTCATGTGATGGGGGAAAAGACTTACTTAACCGATTATCATAATTGTATGGATGGTCATGTGACTTTTGAAGATGGAAAGAAAGTTTTCGTGATCGGTAGAGGAACATTATACGTGGATGGTTTGCCTCCTCTTAAGAATGTGCTTCATGTCAATGGATTAAAAGCAAATTTGGTACATATAAGCCAACTTTGCGATGATGGTTTGCTAGTTAAATTTAAAAGTGATGAATGTAGGGTACTTACCAAACAAGGAGAATGTATAGTGAGCATCAAGCGATCAGTTGATAATTGCTACATGTTGCAAGTCATGACTTCGTGTAAGTCAGCTACTTATGATAAGGACATTGATTTGTGGCATCAAAGGCTTGGGCACCTAAATTTTGACCTCATCAGGAAATTGACAAAATTTGAGGTTGTGAAGGGTCTAGCCAAAATGAACAAAGAAGGAAAATCAATTTACAGTGCGTGTCAAATGGGAAAATAGCTAAGAGTGCCACATAAAAAGGTTAGACATGTTACCTCATCTCACATACTTGAATTAATTCATATGGATTTGGTTAGTCCAACACAACATGATAGCAATGGTGGAATGAGATACTTTCTAACTTGTGTTGATGATTATTCGAGATATACTTGGGTATCATTTTTAAAAGAAAAAACAGAAGCTTTCAAGGCTTTTAGAAGCCTATGTGTGCAGATCATAAATTTGAAAATTTTGACTATATTGAGAATTCGATTGGATCACGGAATAGAATTTGAGAATACAAGCTTTAATGAGTTTTTTGATGAGCATGGCATCTTACAAGAATTTTCAACACCCAAAACTCCACAACAAAATGGAGTTGCAAAAAGAAAAAATAGAACACTTCAAGAAATGGCCAGATATATGTTGAATGAAAGTAAAATGTCTATGAGATTTTGGGCTAAAGCAGTTAACACAGCATGTTATATATGTAACAGAGTGTATCTTTGAAGCTTCTTGAACAAGACGTCATATGAACTTTGGAAGGGAAAGAAACCAGATGTAGGTTACTTTCATATTTTCGGAAGCAAGTTCCATATTCTTAGAGATCGGGAATAACTTGGAAAATTCTAGAGCAAAAGTGATGAAGGATTTTTCATTGGCTATTCAACTCACAGTAAAGCCTATCGAGTGTATAATCAAAGAACAAAGAAAGTGCAAGAGTCCATAAATGTTGTGATAGATGATGTATCTTTGTTGAATGGTCAAGTGGCAGAAGAAAAACAATATAACCGACCATCCGAATCAGCCCAAACAAGTAACGAGTCAAAAGTGAAGAATTGTCCAGATCTGGAATCAGTTACTGCTGAGGAAGTAACAGCACAAACTGAAGAACTTTCAGTTACTTCGAATGATGAATCAACCAAAACACTAGAAGCTAATTTGAACCGAGTTCTTCATCTCGAATTCGAAGAAATTATCCAGCAGAAAATGTTATTGGAGATGTTAGTGAAAGAAGAAAAATAAGAAAAAGAAAAAGGGTTGATTATCGAGAACTTGCAGGATACTTGTGTTACACGTCTTCATTCGAACCAAAGAACGTTAAAGAAGCACTATAAGATGAGTTCTAGATAGCAGCTATGCAAGAAGAGTTGATTCAATTTGCACAGAATGATGTATGGGAATTAGTGCCAAGACTACCGGGTACTAATGTAATTGGCACAAAATGGGTGTTTCAGAATAAAACAAATAAAAAGGGTAATGTTAACAGAAATAAAGCAAGGCTAGTAGCTCAAGGATACTCTTAGGTAGAAGGCATCGATTTCGATGAAACTTTTACACTAGTGGCACGACTTGATTCAATCAGATTATTATTGGGCATAGCATGTATAAAAGGTTTTAAACTTTATCAGATGGATGTAAAGAGTACACTTCTGAATGAGTTTATACAAGAAGAAGTGTTTGTTGAGCAACTGAAAGGTTTCATTGATTCAGCCTATGCAGATCACATCTATAAGCTAAAGAAAGCTCTCTACGGTCTCAAACAAGCACCAAGGGCTTGGTACGAAAGGCTCAGTCAATATCTTATCAAGTAAGGATATAAACGAGGTAGTGTCGACAAAAACTTGTTTATTAAAAAGTTCAAATCTGATTTTGTGATAGCTCAAATTTATGTTGATGATATTGTGTTTGGTGCTATACATCCAAAGATGGTTGATGAATTTGTTAAGCTAATGACATCCGAATTTGAAATGTGTATGGTTAGTGAATTGATTTTTTTTTTGGGTTTGCAAGTGAAACAAGTGAATGATGGAATTTTCATATCGCAACCTAAATATGCCAAAAACATAGTAAAGAAGTTTAGTCTTGAGAATGCCAGACATGTAAGTACACCTATAAGTGTATCTACAAAACTAAATAAAGATGAGAATGGGAAAAGTGTTGATGATAGTTTATATCGTAGCATGATCGGCAGTTTATTATACTTGATTGCAAGCAGGCCAGATATTTGTTTCAGTGTTGGCATATGCAGTCGCTATCAAGCCAACCCGAAAGAAACACATCTGATAGCTGTCAAGAGGATTATCAAGTATGTAAGCAGAACATCGGATTTTGGGATAAGGTATACATCAGATTCGACATCTTATCTAGCTGGATATAGTGATGCGGATTGGGCTAGAAATTTAGATGATCACAAAAGCAGTTCAGGAGGTTGTTTCTTCCTAGGAAACAATTGGATTTCTTGGTATAGCAAGAAGCAGAATTCAATCTCACTATCGACCTCTGAGGCTGAATACATAGCCGGAAGCAGTTGCTGCTCACAGCTTCTTTGGATGAAACAGATGTTAGAAGACTATGGGATTGATCATAATGACCTGACTATCTTATGCGACAACAAAATTGCCATAGATATTTCGAAGAATCCAGTTCAACATTCAAGAACAAAACACATTGATCTTCGGTATCATTTTATTCGAGAGCTGGTGAAAAGCAAAACAGTCATCTTATCACATATATCTACCAAAAAGCAGTTGGCGGATATTTTCATGAAACCTCTTGATGCAGTAAGGTTTCAACTTCTCATAGGAGGTTTGGGACTTTATGCCCTACACAACTAGTGTATCTTATTTTTATATTTTAAAAAAAAGAAAAAGAAGACAGCAAAGAAAAGGGCTTCTTTGTTTGAGGGATTCAAAATCCCTAATTATTTATCCCTCCTCTCTTTATACTGCTGCAGCTCCAAGCAAGAAGGCAAGAAGGCATGAAGTCACGCTTCTCATCTTTGCATCTACTCCTTCACCACGCACGACATCATTGTATCCCCTCTTGCTTGTGTCTTCTTCAGTTCATCAGTTCATCAGTGTCACTGCTACTACTTCGAGTTTGACGACCACGCCACGTCAGCGACTCTCCAGAATCCAGCGACACTTCAACGTCCGGTGGTAATCTACTTCCTCTCATCTTCGACCCTCTCTCAATCACAGCACATCTTAGAGCCTCGACCTTAGCTGCAGTGGTTCCTTTTCTTGTGGACGTTGATTTCAAGTGAATTTTTAGATCCATTTTCACTGCCCTGCCATCATCATCTTTATGGATGAAGCTCGATTTTGGTACTATTTCCTTACTTTTTCAGATTTAGAACTGAAATTGGTCCTCTTCATTATGCAGTCCGATCAACATTAGTATTGGTTCTGCTCTCTTTAGTTTCATTCCATTTGATTGATTATAGCTTAATACTACTGGCTTGTGATTGGAAGTTCATTGCCTGACTGTGGTTGGAACCCACTGGTTTGTTTGAGATTGGGTTCTTGATTGACTATGGTTGATTTTTGTGTTCATTGCGGTTGGAATTGACTGATTGGGGTTGAAACTTTTTGGCTTGTTGAACTTGACTATGATTGGCACTTGCTGATTTGTTGATCTTTGACTGATTGTGGTTGGAGTATGCGAAAGAACAAGGAAAAGGTTTTGTCTTCGATTTCTGAGAAAAAGGCAGCAGCTCCGACACGACGCTCAAGTCGCTTACTATTGAATCCGATATTCAGCAGAAGTTTCATCGAGGCTGGGTCTTCTTCGGAAGCTCCAATTGATATTCCAGACATCCAGGATAAAGACGATCCCCTTTATGATGTTACCCAAGTAATAAGGCCTATGATTGAAGAATCAGCTTCGGATTCCGACGCAACTCTTGCTGCGTCTGCTCCACCACCAGTGCCTCCTACGGCTCCTGCAAAGCATACAAAGGTGAAATGTTGGAAGACCGTACGCCTGCCTCGCTGTCATTCTTCTGTCAGATTGAGAGTGGATAATGCCATTTCGTTCAAGTTTTACACTCCCACAGTAGAACAAAAATGGAGTACATTCATGGATATTGGTTTTGTTTTTAATTAACCGATCAACTTGGATGAATTTCAGCAACATGGATTGCATACCTTACTATCGGAGCACACTTTATTGCAAGCTTCACTTCTCCCGAAGCATTATGACTCAAATCTGGTAAAGGAATTTTATTCCAACTTAACTTGTGATATTTTGAATGTGGATGTTGTGTCTTATCGAGTTGTTTATATGTAGGGTCGGGTAGTTAAGTTTGACGCTACTCGTTTAAATTTGTTTCTGGGTTTTGATAACTCGATTGGTGATCTGCTGTATGATGATGAGTGGACTGTGTCAATTGACCTAATTGCTATGGTTTTAACTGGTGGTAAAATGATTGCCTGGCCATGCAGTTCAGTTCTTCGATCGTCGATGTTGACTCAGAAATATTTTGTGATTTTTAAGTTGATTGTGGCAAATTGGATGGCAAGTACGCTTGTTGTGACTGTCTATTTTGCACAGGCCAAGTTACTTTATGCGATTGGTACGAGGTGAAATTCAATCTTGGCCGTCTTATTATCGGGGTAATGCTGGCTATTGAAAGTAAGCCACATTCTCTACTATATTTTCCATACTTGATCTCACAATTTTTGTATGCTAATGAAATTCCCAGGATTGAATCGAGCTTGCTTAAATTGGTGGCATTGATGAATACCTCTCCCCGAATTTTTCGGCAACTACGGGTGATGGATTTGCCATATGCTGCTTCGGGTCCCTCGGATGCCACGGGGGCATCTACTGTTCATCCTCATGCTGCTCTATTTTTTGAAATTGAGAGGATTGAAGATGTTATTCAAGTAGATGTTGATGCACTTCGTAATTTGAAGCAGCCAGTTCTTCGTTTCCCTCACACTTCTTAATTTCGACTTTTTGGCATATCTTGTCTCAAAGGGGGAGAACGATTCAGTTAAGATGTATTTTTTCTTCTCTTTGTATTTTTTTGACTGGAATTGGCTTATGATTATGGAATATGTAATTGAATATTACATTGAGGGGGAGCATCGAGAATTTCATCGTTATATGTCCAATTATGATTACTTATATGAAGTTCTAGAGTTGTGACAAAAATGTCAAAAAGGGGGAGATTGTTAAGATATATTAAATATATCTTTTAGTTAGTTTTGACATTTTAATTGGACATATAGGATATAGCTAGTATGAATTATCATATGATTGGACATGTGAGTAAAATTGGATGGACTTGTGTTTAGGATGTTGCTGTTGCAGTAATGGGACTCTTACTTATTGATTGAAGATTGCATTCACGTTGGAATCTCTATAGTGAGTGTTGCGCACATATCCTAATCATTGTAGAAGTTTGTTTTAAATATGAAGCCTGTTTTAAATATGCATGCTGTTTAGGTCTCCTATTTACGGTGGAATGCTTGAAGTCCATCAAAACACGTGGACATCTACTAGTTGTTGTGTAAGTTTATTGAAACACAATAGTGGATGAAACGAAGTGGTTTTTGTGTGTGTTGCAACTAAGTTGTGTGAAAAAGTGTCTATGGACAGAGATATTGCTTACGGCTCACATAAGCAGATTAGTTGAATAATGTGTTTGTGTGTGAGAGCTACGGTGAAGTGATTGTGTGTGGGATTAAATTTACTAAAGACGGTACAACGTGTTGGTGAGCTAGTGGGTGTGACGCACATGTTTTGATTTATTGAGAAGATAGTAATAAGTCTTATTTGTTGGAGAACTGTGGCTGTAAGTGCATCTTGGAAGCTAGCTGAATAACGTCGGATCTATTTCGTAGGAGCTAAATAACCTGGGAAGTTGTCTTTCTTTATTTGTATTAATTATTGTTTGAGTGACAGTAGTTAGAAAAATCCTCTGACAAGGTTAACACAAGTTGGTTGTGTTATTAGGTGTGAAAATCTTTCACGGCTAGTGAGGTTGGAAGATAGTTATAAGGTTTGAGCGGTGTAGCTCTAGGGAGACCTTGTGTAAATCTATTGCACTTTCCTAAAAGTATTAATCTACGTGAGGGCCCCCCAGACGTAGGCAGAGTGTGCCGAACTGCATTACCAAATCTCTGGTATTTTTATTATTTTGGTTTTGCTTGCTTTTAAGTTTGTTCATTCTAAAGAAGTTTAAGGAACGTCTGTGAAACAATTTACATTTTCGGTTTTTTAAAAATTATTGTAAAGCTCCCCTTGTAAACCAAAGCAAGTCTTCTGCTATTTGTCTAGGTATCTTCCAGTAGTGATCAGATAAGCAAATCCTCTGTAACTTGATGATTGGTGTACCTTGTTATTTTTTTGGGATAGCTTGGCTATTGATAATCAAATATCATATTCATTTTACACAAAAATGTATATAATTCTGTTCTACCAAGAAGAAGAAAACCATATTTGATAAAAGAAGAAAGATACAGAGCTTTGGTTTTCATTGATTGATTTACAATGCAATATAAATGTCGTATTTATATACTTTTTTGGCATAAAAAATAAAAAGTAAATAATTACATATCAAATTGCACATTTACATTGTTAGAAATTTGTTAGATAATTTCTAGAAATTTGCTAAGGAACTAGTTGAAATTCTAGGAAATATTCTAAAGAATATGATAAAAGTAAACATACGCAAGAGAGGAGTGAATTGTGTGTGACTTAAAAAATTTTCACAAACTGCTTTCAATCGGATAAAGACAGGTGCCTGTTAAAAATTAAAAACATTAGGAGCCTGTCAGACGATCGTAGCCTATTAAACAACAGGAGCCTACTAAAGAATAAGACTAGTTAGAAACAATTTTAAAACAGAAGGTGCTTGTTAAAATAAAAGGAACCTTTAGCAAGTTATAAACAGAAGGATCCTATTTTAGAATTAAAGGAGCCTCTTGCTGAAATGAGTACACATTCAATATAATGCAGAAATATAAAAGTTAAGAGAAGAGAGAGAATGATGCAGTCGATTTATACTGGTTTGGCTTACTGATATGTGCTTAATTGTTGATATTTTTAATCATTTACACTTAGTAATTATGGACATAAAAATGTTTAAGATACTCACTTTAATTCATTTATAATTTTAGGTCCAATTTCGGAAGTAAAGAAATTAAAG
>JAOSBL010166183.1:0-11215 GCA_027568915.1 Erythroxylum roraimae
TTTTATACTTATAATGAGCCCATTGTGATTTTATTATTTTTATACATTGACTGATTGTAAATTATTATTGGATGACTGTAATAATTGAAAATGGTTAATTTTGAACATGGGTTCAAGTTACTTACTGTTTATGTCGCGCTAATAAATGTTTCAAAATATATATATATATACCGAGTTTTACCGACTGATGTAGTATACCACCCTCGCGGGGCACGGACTCGGGTATCACCAATGATATCGGGTTCGGGTCACTCGAGAGTGGGGTGTTACAGGTTGGAAATAGTTGTAAGTGTTTGTGTATTGAAATGGGCCCAAATGACCCCATAGTGTAATGGTTTGCGATTAAAGAGGGTTATGAATGAAATTGAGCCCCAATGGGCTATTGAATTGAAAACATCAGTGTATCGACTTTTAGAATTATTTTGGTCCAACTTAGAAATGGACTTCTGTCTATGTTAGTGTTTCAAAAAAAAAATTTAGACCGACTTGTAAATAATTGAGTGTCCTAGCATGCTACCTTCGCGGGCACGGACTCGGATATCACCGTCGATGTCGGGTTCGGGTCTTGCGGGAGGGGGATGCTACACAAGTATTGTGTCAAAATTATTAGTAATACTAGTAGTCATTTGAAAAAGTGATGTAATTGGATAACCAAAAGTATTCGTAACAAAAGTTTACCTTTATGTAGAAAAAGCTTGAAATGAAATTATAAACAAACTTCTTATACTTTAAAAAATGATTATATTTATTTGTTTTTAATATAGTTTTTGTTTTTAATTTAGTTTGTTAGGTACTTATTACTTTATTCTCTTTATTTTCTTTAGTTTATATTATATATAAAGTTTAGTTGTTTGAATTGAGTTGTTGTTTGATATATTATTGTTGTAGATATAATAGAATTAGATATTGGTATAAGTATTTATAGGCCTACGTACTTAATAAATAAGTTGATTAGGTGAAAAATTGTAATAGCCGATTTCCAAAACATTACTGAGGGTTAGTCTTAGGCTATTGAGTCATATGAGTTTTATCATTTGAGAATTAATGAAGTACAACTCATTAGCATACATATTGTAAGCATACACACACGAATCATGATTTAGTAAACATTGCAAAGATTATGTGTGCACTCAATTGACATATTCTGGGGTATGAAAGGCTTAAAATGATTATGATATGATTGTGTATTACTTATGTCCTAAATTTTGGTTTGACGGATTATAATTAATAATTTGGAGTTAATTGTTACAATTGGGAAATTGATCAATTAATATGTACATTTAGTCTAGGAAAAATATCAAGTGGCAAGACAAGTTGACACATGAAAAATTAGGATAATTAAGGGGCCGTTTGGTTCTACTTCTGTTTTTCTGTTATAATTTTTAGTTTCCGTTTTCAGTTTTTTGTTTCTGCTTTTCTTTCAAATAAAAACAAAAACCTGTTTGGTTGTTAATGTTAATGTAGTTGTCTTTTTATCACAGATAATAATTACATTTTAGATAAATTATTTTTAATTAAATAAATTTGTTTAATGTCTTATATAATATTTATTAACAAATTATTAATAAAATTGTGTTATTTTAATAAAATAAATAATTTAAAAATTAAAATTTTATTAATAAATTAATATTTATTTGAAATATATTTTAATTATTAAATAAAATTTTATTTGAATATTTATATATTTTTAATTTAATTATATATAATTTAATTATAAAATTGAATAAAACTAAATTATCCATAATTTTATTGATAATTAATTTTAATTTATTAAATATATAAATATAATGTTTAATTAAATTATTCATATTTTTATTAAAAATTAAATAATTAAATAATATGTATTTAAATTATAGTAAATCACATTATGAAAAAAACAAAAACAGGAAGCAAAAACCACTTTTTATGGTTTTCATAACTTTTGAAAACAAGAAGAAACCAAAACCAAAAATAGAAACTAAAAACTAAAACAAACAAGATTTTTTTTCTAAATTTGAAAACAAAAACAGAAAATCAAAAAGAAAAATGGAAACAAACACCCCCCAAGCCTATAAAATGAGTGACATTTGGGATAGAAAATTAAGTGACTAACGGTAGTAGTGATTGAGTGACAAATGGCCTAGGATATTGGTGACATTTGGCAGCCACATAAGAGGACATGTAGCTTATCTCCTTGGGTGACATATGTCCTTTTAAAACAAGGACACCTTGCGCCAAAAGGCTTAAACAAATGCAGAGTCACTCATCTTTCCTGAAGTTTCTGTTGCATGCTTTCTTCTCCTTTCCCCTCACCACCGAAACACCCACACCCTCATATCTCTGTGTTTTTGCCTACGTTTGTGTTCAATTACCACACCAAAATCCATGGTTTTACCCTTTATAAAGATATTTATAGAACCAGATCATTATTGTACTTGCTGCTATCTTTTTATCATTGTTGAAAACCCATTCTACTCCCACTTTGTACTTAGATGATCTTGTATGTTTGTAAGGCAAAGTAGACTTGATCATTCAGGAGGCAATTAAGTTGATCAAGTAAGTAAAAGACTGATCTCTTGTGATATATGTTAATAGAACTTAATGATGACTGAATTAGAGATGGATTGAATGTGATATTAAAGTGAAATGAGTGCTAGAAAATGATGCATGAATGATAGTTTATATTCTATTTTTGCATGCATGAAAGACAAGAGTTTATGAGCTACCAAATGAATGATTTTGAGTAAGAATTGGAGATGAATTTGATGAGGAATTTAAGTATAATTAAGGTATACTTAAGGTATAATTAATGGACTGTTATGAAGGTGTTTGAATCTAGAAAATTAAGAGAAATTGGATAGTGCACTATCGGGGCACTCATCCCACGATCATGGGAAGGTCCCCTACGATCGTGGCCAAAGCTTTGAAATAATAATTTTGGTTTTTTGAATTTATTGAACCAAATAAGGATAAGTCACTCTACATTAGTGAATTTGGACTTGATTAAGGATTGAAATGAACTTAGATTGTTGCTTGAATAATTGGTTAAGGGTTTGATAAGTTTAGGTTGTTAATTGTTGCCATTACTTAATGAATGGATTGTCTTGATATCAATGTCTTTAAATCTGGAAATTTTGAATTGTCAAAAGAATTCTTATGAATGCAAATATGATTCAAAGGATATGAGTAAGGTGTATTAGGTATGAATAAATGAGAATTAGGAAATTGTGTGAATGTATATTGCTAGAAAAGGTTGATGAATGTATGATTCATGAATTTAGAGTAATCAAACTTACTCAAGATATAAACCTAAATGCAAAATGGTAATATACAAGCTATAATAATTGAATGGTCAAGATTTGTGAAGAAGAAGATATACCCAAAAAGGTCAACTGAGCATGCATTAAACATGACACATATAGATGTGCATGATTGTATATTCATATAATTAAACAAATTAGTGCTTGTGAACTATGTGTGTATTGTATGATTATAGACACACAAGTTGATCGCCAACATCTAGACATTTCTAGATCATCAAGGCAATAACTTATCTGGAGCGTACTGTGAGTTAACCACCTAGATGTTTCTTGCTATGATTGATTTTGTTTTTTATTAAATTTCAGCTATTAAATTGTTACTTTTATGATTGGTATAACTCCGGAAATTGTTGGTCTGAGGAGATTGATACCCGAGATTGTATTTGGAAGTGCTTTCAAATTGTATTTGTAACGTGGAATGTGTGATCAACTAAATGATGAATGTCAGACATAGATCTGAAGAATTTGAATGAGCTCATTGAATGAAAAGTATTGAAAGCATAATATGTGAATTAATGCATCTCATTACATTGATATTCATGATCAGATAAAGGAGTTATGACCGGAGTAACCAACGTGTGAAAACAGCTTTAAGCTCAGAATGATGAAAGAAGCCTCAAGCTCTGATAACAATGAGCCTAGTATTTACAACGAATACGAGACAGTAAATGAAATGAACCCGATATCTACAACGAATACTGGATAGTAAATTAAGTTGATAGGCGATAGGTCACAACAAAGTAAAATAAGAAAGAAATCATATGTGCATTTGCATATAAAATTATATATATATCAAATGAATGATTGTTATGAATTATTGAATTGTTCTGAAATAGTGATATGCAATGTTGGTATATAGTACCTGTTGAAATATGACAAAATGTGATGTGGCATTCGATACTGTATGATGTGATATACTTGTTGAATTGGGTTATGTACTTGTTTTATATTCTGACTGGAGTGAGCACATCAATGATGGTTTACTCACTGAGTTCGCAAACTCATCAAAATTGCAACGTTGATTTTTAGGTTCAAAGGAGTTCTAGCTCCTAAGGTGATAGAGTAGAAGTATAGTACTTGCGTTTTTTAGGACAAGGATGACTCAAAGGTTTGGTCAGCTGATACTGAGGAGTCTAGTTAAAATATTTTAGTTTAGTATCCCTTTTCATGTGGCACATTTGGTAACTGAGGTTAAACTCTCAAATGTTATGTAATTTATATACATGAATTATGAGTTGTAATGACACCGTGTAAATTTATGTTTGTGAATGAAATAGGAAGTATTGATCATTTTGAAACTTTGTGATACATATGATGCCTTAAATAAGCTAATGTGAATGCTCTAACATGTCACTCTCGTAAGGTATTTCTCGAATATCCTCTGGTATATTCAGGCATATGCTTTTGGGTGTGGTATATTACAATAATTGTCACTCTTAGTTATTTTAATTTTAATTTTGAAAATCCTTAGAATTAGAACCCACTTAATTTGATAATGATTGAGATTAATTTTCTTAAGCATAAGAAAATTTCTAAGTATCGTGGCAATTAATGTGGATGTAATATATATATGTTTTACTTAGTAATTTGACATGTTTTCTATCCAAATTATCTTGATTTGATTAGTTTTATATTATTTTTAGGTAATTATAAAGAAATTTCTTAGGAATGATGATGGCTAATGATTAATGAGAATTACAAGAAAAAAGAGAATAAGAGAACTTTATTTTGATCATGGACCGATGCACAATTGGTGTGCATAAAAAACACATGTTTTATTAAATATTTTTGCTTTATTATATTGTTAGTCACCTTATTTTACTTAGTTTTTGATATCTTTTTAGGTAATTATGTAAAATTGACAAATGTTCATTTCCCTCTCAAATAAGCAGTAACTTTCCCGAAGTAGTAAATTTTCTAGCATGCTTAAGGCAATTTTTGTTAACCTTCATATATGGGTAACTTCATGGAAGCCTCTGAGGGAGGTTCCTCTCCTCTAGGGGAGAAGCTGACTCAATTTCCTACCCTTAAAGAATAGTTGAATGCAAATATAGTGAAAGCTCATAAAAAATAGAATATGAATGATGTTAATGGTGCAAGAAAACTTGGAGTAAAGTTGTATCTTCTTCTCTAGCTCAAGAGAAACTAAGACGCTTCCCTCCAACTTTTATTAATGGTACTTTTCTCCTCTTCTTGAGATTCTTCAAGAGAGTGCAATGCATTACAACAACACTTTGTTTGGTGTTAAGCAAGTTTTAATCATATAAAAACCTCAACATTTTCACAAGCGCATGAATCGTAGTGTAGTTTATGAGGTGTCGATACCACGAGGAATTAGTAAGCTAATCGAATCCTAATTTTTCTAAGCCGTAAAAGTGTAATTAAATTGAAAATAAAAACTAAACAAAAAGGTAAACAATCGAATATAAAGTGATTGAAATGAGAATTCTAAGTTAATGCAAGAAATCAATTTTAAGCAACAATAATTGACAATTGAAATTAAAGCAAGGAAGATTAACAAGTTATGAGAAAAGGGATTTATCCTATTAACTTAGTCACTTTTGTGGTAATGTAGTGTCGGTCCTAGACTTTTGAAGGGTGGATTAGTCCCTCTCGAGTTGCCATCACTAATTCCTAAATCATAAACCCTAATTAAATTAAGTTACTAAACATGTAATCTCATGATTAACAAACAACCCACAACCTAATTAGTTCTTAAGCATTCCCATAAACAACCGGGTCCTCACACGAGATCTCTCTTTGTATAATTGATGATTTGATTATTTGTGTGGTCTATTATATTTTTTAATGCTCATTAACCAACCTAATCATTTTGCATTTGGTTCACTCTCGATTTATTACCGAAGCATGCAATTTTAACAAATCACAACATCCAACATCATTAACAACAAAAGCAACTAGATTAACATTAAATCAAGTATAAATCACTAAAAGAAGTTAGAACATCCTTAACCTAAGGTTGATCATCATCAATTCCATCTCATACATCAAATGAATGAAATAAAAGATGAAAAGAAGAAAAGATAACTTGGAGGATTGGAGGTTAAAGCACCTGAAGCTCCACCTTCTTCTTTCTATTCTTCTCTCTCTTCCTTCTTCCTCTTCCTTAGCTTTTTTTTCCCCCCAAAGTGGCAAATGAAGGCTCCCCTTTCTAGGTCATTTCTCTACTCTTATGTAGTCTTGTATTAATTAGGGTAAAAAATAGGTTTTACTTAGGCCTAAAAGTCTAAAATAACCTGTGAAAAATTGAGTTTGGGAGGTCAGTTTGCATCTGTCGGCCATGATCATAGCCTACTTGAAGAGTCTCTGTCACGATTGTGGCCTTGGGTCCTCCATTGGGCTTCCTCCAAATCTTCTTCGTTCTTCAATATCTGATCTCAAACATTAACAAACACATCGAAACACCTCAAACACACAAAATTAAAGTTCAGTAGCATGCTCTAACCCACATAACACTCAAAACACAAAATATCTAACTAACACAACTATAAAACTAAACATGCATGAATCAATTAATTAAAAATTAAAAACATACTAAAATGTCTGTTAAAACATCATGTAACCTACAACTATCAAATCCACACACTTGAACTTTTGCTTGTCCTCAAGGGAAAAAAATATAAACAAAATATAAACACACCAAACAACAACACTCATATATGCAATAATGGTATAATGGCATTGAACTTCACGAAACAAATTTAACTACAAACATAATCCTTCAAGTTGTTTTAATTATTAACTTATGAAATTTGTGTCTAAGTACTTCAAACTAAATATACATACAAATCAAGACTTTATGTCAAATTCATTCACTCCTATCACTCTCTCTCACACACACATTGATAATTAGTTAGTCAATCAAAATTGTAACTATCATTAAGTAGTTTTTCATGAGAAGTCATGTTATTCACAAAGATTAGTAGGATTTATTAAACAACACACTATTTTTGTTAATTTTCATTAACATAAACCTAGCCTTTTGACACGAAGGCAAACATTTGTGATGAATGTCCCCCGGTTACTAAACTAGGTCATATTTTTATTAAGTGGCTTGGTTGGAATGTCATTATAGCCTTTTGACGCGAAAGTGAACATTTTTTATGAATGTCCCTCGGCTACTCAACTATATCACATTTTCAACTGGTTACTAGCTCTATTTATAATCCGATTTGTTTAAAAAAGGGCCAACGGAATAGTTATTTATTAAACAAAGACATACTTTTTTCTTTTTAATTTTTTTTGCCTACCTTATTTCTTTAGCTAATCATTCTCATGAAAAATACTAATGATGCTACTTATTTGATTGATCTAAAATTATACATGAATGTCTCAAATTCCTAGGGTAAACGAACTAACATCATATCCTAATTAACATGCATGTTTAACTAAAGTAACCAAGGACACTAATTTCACATGCTAATAAATCTTAACAACCTAAAAGACTAAGTTCAAAGCTAAACTGATTCCGTTAAGTCCTAGCCATTGGCACATTCACACAACTCACATAATGCAAACCTAAACAAAACTAACATATAATATACAAAATTCACACGCAAAATAAAACATATAATGCATATAACGTAACCCTCCCCACACTTGGACAACACATTGTCCTCAATATGAGAAGGAAAAATAACAGAAAAGATGGGAATCAAAATAAAATAATAAAAAACATAAGAACAAAATAAAGATAGAAATGGAAAGATAAGGGTTAGAGTATAAGAACCCGTTATGGCGATTAAGGTGGTGAGGGCGATGGTATTTGAAATCAACTGCGCTTGATGCCCAAAATTGCTGCCTATCTTTAAATTGCTTTTAATGGAATAAGCGAGTTAGCAATCCAAACCATTTCACATCATTAAAAACTTACTTTTAGAATTTGAAACAAATTTGACTACATATCAATTTCAATCTAACTATTAAACATGCTTAAGTTATGGTCATTAGCTCAACCTTTCATCTTAGGAAGTGCTTTCAGTTCTCCGAAAGGAAAGAAATTACTTCCTTTTATACAGTTTGCAATGATTCCCATTCACATTAAAGGTTTCTTTGTTTGCAATTTTCAATTTAAGAGCTCTATGGGAGAATATTTGGGTGACCGTAAATAGTCCACTCCATCGTGATTTAAGTTTTCCTAGGAATAACCTCAACCTCGAATTGTATAGCAAAACTGCATCTCCCACTTTGAATTCCTTCTGCTTAAGATGAAAGTTGTGCCATCTCTTCACCTTGTACTTATATAGTTTGGCATTTTCGTATGCATTGCAAGGAAACTCTTAAGTTCATTTAGTTGCAGAAGTCGTTTGTCACCCGCTTGCTTCCAATCAAAATTTAAAACCTTCATTGCCCAATATGCTTGATGTTCTAATTTCATAGGCAAATGACAAGCTTTACCATATACTATTCAGAAGGGCATCATTCTGATAGGTGTTTTAAAAGTAGTTCGATAAGCCCATAAGGCATCATCTAGCTTTAATGCTCAGTCCTTCCTAGAATTATTTACTGTCTTTTCTAGAATTTTTTTTGAGTTCTTGGTTCACAACCTCCAATTGTCCACTCGTTTGCAAATGATAAGGAGTGGTAACTCGAAGGTTGACTCCCTATCTTTTTTGGGTGAGTATCAAAATATTTGTTACAAATATGTGTTACCTACATCGCTTATTATTGTTCGTGGCACTCCAAATCTGTTGAATATCCGCTTGATAAATTTCTGTACAACTTTCCAATCATTAGTTGTAGATGCGACAGCTTTGGCCTAGTGAGATATGTAGTCCACTCCACCTAAAATGTGTGTGTTTCCTATGGAGGGTGGCAAAGGAAACATGAAGTTGATGCCCCACACATCGAAGACTTTAAGTTCTAAGATGTTGGCTAAAGGCATCTCATCTCTTTTGGAGATGTTACCCACTCTCTAACAATGATCACATTGTGCCACGAAAGATTGAGCGTCCATAAATAGATGTGGCCAATAAAATCCACACTCGAGTCCGTGATCTACTGTTTTGTTTGCCTCATAATGGCTAGCATACTGTGCTTCATGACATTGTGTTAATATATCCAACATCTTGTCCTCTAGCACACACCACCTCATCAGCCCATCGTCACAAGTTTTATATAGGAATGGCTTGTCCCATAAATATCGGGTGCATTCATGCAAGAATCATTTCCTTTGTTGATATGATAGGTTAGAAGGGATCTTACCACTAACGACAAAGGATAAAATATCTATGAACTGTGGTGTCGCCATGCTATCGACAAGCATCAGGGTTTCATCAGGGAAATTTTCATTGATATCATCATTTATCTCACATTTCCCTCCTGCCAGACGTGACAAATGGTTCGTGACCACATTCTCCACTCCCTTTTTATCTCTTATTTCTATATCAAACTCTTGTTAGTGCCTCCTTTAATTGATTGAATGCAGAAGAACAATTATTATCAAAAGGAAAGGAATATCCTTAACTAATAAGTTTGTTAAGGGTCATTTAATTTGCAAGAAATCCTCAATAAAGTGACAGTAGAACCCAGCATGGCCTAAGAATGCCTGCACGCCCTTGACATTGATTGGAGGTGGAAGTTTTTCTATAACCTTTGTCTTTGCTCTATCGACTTCAAAGTCTTGCTGTGAAATTTTGCGGTTGAGCACTATCCCCTCTTGTACCATAAAGTGCCACTTCTCCTAATTCAACACTAAATGTGATTCTCCACATCTTTGGAGTGCCTTGTCCAAATTGGTTAGATGCTTCTCAAAAGAGTCTCCAAAGATTAAAAAAAATGATCTATGAAGATTTCCATAATATCTTCAATCATGTCCAGAAAGATAGACATCATGCACTTTTGAAATATAGCCAAGGCATTGCATAACTCGATCAACATTTGTCTGTACACAGAGGTACTATAAGGATATGTGAACATAGTCTTTTTTTTTTAATCCTGGAGGTAGATGAATATCTTATTAGACCATGAGTAACCATCTAAGAAGTAGTAGAATGAGTGACTAGCCACTCTTTTTATCATTTGATCTATAAATGGGAGAGGGAAATGGTCATTAGTCACCTTGTTGAGTTTGCGATAGTCTATGCACACTCTCCATCTCGTAACTATTCTTGTAGAAATTAATTCTCCACTTTCACTTTCCATTACGGTCATTCCACCCTTCTTTGGTAAACATTGTACCGGGTTACCCATTCGCTATCAGATATTGGGTATATGATAACCACTTCTAAAAGCTTTACTACCTCCTTTTTTACTACTTCCTTCATAACGTTGATGTTCCCTCACAGCTCTGCTTCCTTCTTCAAAGTTTATCCTATGCATACACACATTTGGGCTTATACCTCGAATGCCAAATAATTGCCATCCCATAGCCTTCGTCCGCTTCCTAATAATCTTAACCACCCTACTTTCTTATTCCCTATCTAATTGATTGGAAATGATGATGGGTAGAATTTTACCTTTACCTAGAAAGGTGTATCAGAGATGTGTGGATAAAGGCCTAAGCTTTAGGGTTAGTGATTTCTCTGTGGATGGTGGTATGGGTGCTTCAGTTCACACTAATATTTCCTGATGGGACTAAACACCCGACTCCACCATTTCAACATCTCCTTCAGACTCAGCTTTGTTAGCCTTTTCAGCTTCATTGTCTGTCTCCATGATCGCGGCTCTGTCGTTCGATCCTAAAATCGACCTTGGAAATCGGTCAAAATAATAAAATTCCAAGATTGTAGCAAGCTGAACCTCGGGTCGTCTCTCTCGTTGGAACCGATGAAAAAAAATGGTTTTTAAAGCTAGCCTAGGTATGCAAACTAATAAAAAGGGGGTTTTTGGTTTTGTGATTGAAATTGGGAAAATTAACTAAATCAAGCAACTTGTAAGAGAATATCTTTTTGGTA
>JAOSBL010166261.1:0-11208 GCA_027568915.1 Erythroxylum roraimae
TTTACCAACCATAAAAAAGATAAATAAATAAAGAAACTTGGACCTAGCATCAAAACAGTTACCTTTCTAGCACTGACAAAGGGACGCTCATCCTAATATATGTTCTGTTGATAGACTTCATCTCCAAAAAGGACCAGGTTCTCGTGGAAGCAGAAATGTAATATTTCTTTCAGATTAGCTTAACTAAGGCACTGACCAGTGGGGTTGCCAGGGTTAATAATCACCATTGCTCTTACCTGGTCCCATTAGAATAAAAAGACATTTACTTCGCGGTACTGAGCATTACATGAAATTTGACCAAAAGTTTCATATAACCCCATTTCCAACGTTTGAACTAATATTTCATACATGCTCCTATGCATGTACATATAAAAACCACAAAAGAACAAATAGTCAAAGCATACTCACAGTAATTCCTTTAGAGCGAGCTTCTGAAACAGATTGCCGGAGGTCATTGACATCAAGACCCCAGTTTGCCGTCTCTTCCAGGAAATAAGGGACAAGAGAACCACCCAATAGAGATATAGTAGCAGAATAAAGAGGATACTGTGGAACTGGAACCAGAACCTGCCATACGCAAGCCATCTTTCTAAAATATTTCAGGGAATGGAACCCAGATTGAAGAAACTGTGCTAAGAAGGTGAAAGAAACCGCAAGAGAAGGATGAAGTAGAGAAAGAAACCTGCCGTCTTCAGGTTTAAAGAAACATATGCTTTAAAGAGGAGGAAAACAAAAACTTTTACTCAGTTGTACACAAGCATATTACCCCATCCCCTTCACCACGGATAATTGTATTTAAGATCTGTAGCACACCTTTGCTGGCGCCATCAGTGAGAAAAATGAGCCCTGGATCACTGTAAACGGATCATGACATTGACAATTACAGCTTGTAACTTGGAACATAGCTAACAAAAAGTTCTATGAACAACAAATTGCTTTCTTGTTTTTCTTCGTTTTCCCTTTCATCTGATTATTGGGATAGTGGAGAAAGAGAGAAGAAACACATTATCACCTCGGATATCCATCACGCCTTCCAATGAACTCTGTTACCTCCTTTCTGATTCCTGGAAGACCTCTTGAATCACTGTATGCACCTACAAATGATCAAGAAACGATTGCAATTATCTAACCGGTTACCATTATACAGTTTTGTTTTAGTCAAGGATTACATGCTTGAATCCTGCAGAACATATGATTTGAGTCCATTAAATGCAAGATAAGGGGAAGTTTTAAAAAATAAACTAAATATTGTTTCCTCAAAACCAAGATGATGTGCTCGAATTATAACCACTAAGCAACAAATTAGCTTTGTTTAATCTTAAGAAACAGAGATGGTGAGGACAGGCTAGAGTATCTTATCTGTTGCATGATACAAATACACACAATGCTGAGTATACCCAATGATTCTTTTGGAGTGTGAATTAAGATACAAAATGTTGGTCAGGAAAAAATACCTAGTCCACCAGAAGTAAATGAAAGATAATGTTTAGCCCTTGCAATTGCGTCTGCAGGGAATAGCAGCCCAACATTAGGATCATCTAGGAGAAACGGAGCTTGGCATAGAGCAATAACCTATAATGGAGGATTCCTTGTTTCAAACAGGTTATATAGTCAATGATATGTGGTGACAAGGTGATGATCATTTAGGAATTAAACATATTGCATCAATACCTGGCGAGGAAAGGTCAGCGGCTTCTGACCAAGTGCATGGGGGTTGCCAACATTTGTGAAAATAATCTATGAACTCAAAAGTCAAATAGTCAAAAACAGATAATACGACAATACTGAAAAGCAGAAGATTAACATAAAAAGTATTAACATTTATGGAATGGGGATGACACCAAAGTTTAAGAAGATTTATGGATTACTTGTAAAATAGACAACTATTAACAAATTCCATGTCGAGGATATGCTACACATCTTTGGCAGCACACTTGGCCATGATATGCTATATATTGTGATGCAACTGCAGTATTACTATAGTTAAAAGTCCTTTCAGTTGAACATATATTCTAATGCAGCCAACTTATTAAAATCAAATCCTCTTGCCAAAAGAGCAGATAGTTTCAATTCGAAAAAAGTTGAACCCAATTGATAAAGTAACAGAATAGCTAGTAGCACCTGTTATTACTAAAAAGACATCTAGGAAGAATCCAAATCACGAACAACTCAAGGTCACATTAATAAGAAAAGAATATGATAATAACAACGAGGAGTATGAAGACCATATGCAAACGGATCCTCAACCGGCCAACTGATACCTTTTTTCCTTCCTTCTGAAGCTCAGAAGCTTGAAGATATAACTCTCCTCTAACAGCATATTGCACCTTTTTGACATTTTCATTCAACGATTCATAGTCTAAAGCTTTAGGAGCCATACTCTGTAATTTGCCTTCTTACCAACAAATGCTTGTTGAAGAAGTTGAGAAACAGAAGTCAGTTCCTTTCGTGGAAGTTTCGTAGCGAAACATTAGCAAAAACAGAAAAGAAAAATAAACCATTGATACTATCTTTTTTTTTAATAAATCAGTAAGAATTTATAAAAATGAAAAAGAAGGGAGTATATACAGACTAGAGATTTGGAGCCCGAAATCTCTAAACCCAAAGAAGCTAAAGGGAGGTGCAACCTTGCCCCATACCCTAAATTAAAAAACAAAATCAAAAACCAAACCCTCTAATAGTTTCCACCCAAAAGAAATGAAATCTAACAATTCTGACAACTAACACAAGTAAGCAACCCAATTCCAAAGGCACTCGCAATTAACAATACAATACAATAGCAATTTATATGGTGCCTGAAATTGTATACTCTCTGATGTGCAAAAAAAGCAAGATTTCCTAAGCCCCATGCAAAAAGGATAAATTTGAACTTTGACCCACGCTTGATATTAGGCATTTGTTTTTGCATGATAGGTTAGTGTTATTGTGTTTTAGGGCTTGTTTTGTGTGTTTTTGTTTAGTTTGATATTCATAGTTATTCTTTTGTGTTTGATACTAGTTTAGGGTAGGAATTGATCATTTTGGTGTAGGAATGGAGGGTGGACACCTTTGTGATTAAGCTAGGGACCAAGAGAAGGGAAGAGAAGAGAAGTGTAGTTGCTAAAAAACAAGAACCCACGACCGTGGAAAAGAGCGTGTTTTCCACGATCATGGGAAATCTATGGAGAAAGGTTCTGTCAAGATAACCCACGATCATGGGAAGCAGAAGTATAATTCCTAGGTTCTGTCAAGATAACCCACGATCATGGGAAGCAGAAGTATAATTCCTACGTTGGTGGGAACTGGAAGTTGATGAGAAACACTAGTTTCTTATATTTTTTTAGGTTTTCGTAACTTTATAAGGAGGAGAATCCCGAAAGTCGTCATAGAGGGTGGTGGAACTTGTTTCCTAATTAAAGGTAAAAGATAGATTGAGAGCCTAGAGATAAGTGGAGATTCTAGGTTTCATTCCCGATTGGCAAAGAGAACCACGTCATCTAGATTTTCCATACTGTCTTGTCTAGTCTTATTTCAATTTCTTTCTCTTCTAGTATGTTTATCATGGATTATTTGATCGTTAGGGATGTTATGGATATTATGATTGGCTAAAACAATTTTTAGGGTTTGTTGTTGGAACTATTTGTGAACCTTTGGTTATCGATTTAATGATATACATGTTTGTGTTATTTATTGTGCTTAAACCTTGCAATAAATTGAGAGAGTGAGCTCGGTAATCTATGTTAATTGTACAACGAGATTTGACGATTGATAGACCTATAAATAACAAGTTATTGATTTATTAGGAAGAGATTTCAATGGATTAATACATTGCTTATAGGATAACTTCATATCTAGTTAAATGCTTAGGAAAGGCTTTGCACATCGAGAGATCCCAAAGTTAATTCTAATTTAGTTAACTAGTGACATTTAGTTACACCTTGAGAGAGGATAGCTAGAATTTTAGGAAATCTTGGGTCAAGCATAAATTGAATCAATTAATCAGAGAGGTGCAAATATGGATAATGAAAAGTCCTAATGCTTAATCTTGATTTTTCTTCAAGTCTTAGTTTACAATTTTGGTTTGGGTTGCATTATTTCTTGTTACTTTTAGTTTGTGTTTATTTTATTTATTTTTTAAATTAAGTGAAACGATTTCTTAAACAAAGGACAACCTGAATTAAGTGGTTCCTAAGCGCAATCCTTGTGGGATAGATATTCGTTTCTAGCTACAAGTACAATCCGTATACTTGCAGTTTTGAGCGTAAGATTAGTGGTGTGGTTTGCTTTCAACAAGTTTTTGGCACCGTTGCTGGGGATTGTTTGTGTAGCATCTTGTTTATTTTGGGTTACTTTGATTTAAGAGTTTTTGATACTTTTCCTTGTGTCTTTATAGGTGCATGATCACAATGAACACGCGAAGGAATACTAAATTTCGCGATGAAGAGTTAGTAGGTATCATAAGGCAGGAACGACAGTTTAGAAGAGCGAAGCACCAAGACATTAAACAAAGAAATATGGCGGAAGAAGGAGAACAATTAGGGGCTGAAAGGACACTAATGGACTTTATGAGACCAGGATTTACTCCTCAAGGAGTTGCGAGGCCAACGATTCAAGCTAATAATTTCGAGATCAAGCCACCACTCCTCAACATTTTTTATAGTAGTATGGAGTTCTATGGGTTCTCTAATGAAGATCCCAATGCCCATCTCGCCAATTTTTTGGAGATATGTGACACTCTCTTGTTTAATGGAATGTCTGAAGATAATGTAAGGTTGCGACTATTCCCTTTTACTTTGAAAGATCAAGCGAAGGCATGGTACAATTCACTCAGCTCAGGGAAGATTAATACTCAGGAATAGCTAGCCTAGGTATTTGTTGCTAAATACTTCCCATTGACCAAGATCATTAAGGAAATCACAAATTTTCAGCAAAATGATGGGGAGTCTTTATATGAAGCTTGGGAGAGGTTTAAAGAACTGCAGGGAAGTTGTCCTCACTACAACCTTCCAAGGTAGATCCTTATGCAAGCATTCTACAATGGTGTCCTAAGAGGGACCATAGATGCAGCTGCGGGAGTATCTTTGATGAGGAAAACTATCAATGTAGCTCATGATCTTTTGGAAGAGTTTGCAAGCAACAGTTGCATGTGGTCATGTGAGAGGAGTAGGCAAGGGTAGATGGAGTAAAAAGGTATGATCCCAATTAACTCTGTTACCACTTTATAGGCACAACTCACAGCCCCCACCAAGCAATTGAGCAACATGCAATGAGCATCTTCATCTATAGCCAAAGCTATGCAATCACAGTGTGAGTTATGCGGGCAGGAAAACTATTGCATAGCAGAATGCTTTTTGTTGGGAGCTAGTAGCACTGAACAGGTAAGTTACTTGGGCCAACCACAACGAGGTAAAAATCCATACTTGAATACTTATAATCCGAGGTGGAAAAACCACCCAAAATTTTCTTGGAATACTAACAATGCAGGTGGCCAAGCAAGACAGCGAGGACCTCCGAGATTTCAGCAAGACAGACTTAGATCTTTGGAGAACAAAATGGACAAGTTGATGGTGCTTTGGGGTCTAAACTGGCAAATCAAGAAGAGAACCAAAAGAGGATGTTTTCGAGCTAGGAGGAAAGTCAAAAAAGGATGGAGGCAAAGTTTGATCAAATAGCGAAGAACCATGCCTCATCCATCCACAACTTGGAGGTACAGGTAGGTAGCTTACCAAGCAATACTGAGGCCAACCCTAGGGAACAATTGAAGGCTATCACACTTCGAAGTGGCAAGTAGATGGAGGAACCAAATGTGAAAAAGGATTGCCAAAAAGAAGGAAAAGGTAAGGAGATTCGAGAAGAGAAAGAAGAAGAGAGGCCTTATGTGCCACCACCACCATACAAGCTCAAGCTTCCATATCCACAAATGGTGAGACAACATCAGGTGGACACTCCGTTTTCTAAGTTTTTGGAGAAATTGAAGAAGCTTCAAATCAACTTGTCATTGCTGGAAGCTTTGGAGTGCATGCCTAAGTACGTGAAGTTTCTGAAGGACATACTAACGTACAAACATACTTGGGAGGACAATTAGACAGTCACCTTGACAAAGAATTGTAGTTCGATTTTCTCAAGAACGATGCTTCAAAACTACAAGATGCAAGGAGTTTTACGATTCCATATGTTGTTGGTGACTTTGAATTTTCTAAATGCTTATGTGACTTAAGTGTAAGCATTAACTTGATGCCTTTGTCTGTTTTCAGGAAATTTGGACTAGGAGAGGTTAAGGCAACATCCATACTGATTCAACTTGCGGATCAATCCATCCAAAAACCTTATGGAGTTGTAGAAGATGTGTTGGTAAAAGTAGATAAATTTATCATTCATGTTGATTTTGTGGTATTGGATTTTGAAGCTGATAAAAATTTTCCATTGATTTTGGGTAGGCCCTTATGAATACTGGTAGGGAATTAGTTGATGTGCATAGGGGAAAACTTGTTTTAAGGATTGGTGATGAGCAGGTTGAGTTTAATATGTCTAAATATTTGAAGAAACCGAGGGATGGTAATGTATGTATGAAGATTGATCTTTTGGATGAATGTGTGAAGAAGGTTGAAGAGGAAGTTAATAAAGTTACTGAAGTGCTCAGGGATGAGAGTGTGAGAGAAAAGTATTTATGTGAGGAAGTCGAGTTAGAGAAGTTGGAGAGAGCAAATACACCTACACCACCTTCTTTCGTTAAACCCCCCACGTTAGAGCTTAAACCCTTACCTTCTTATTTGAGATACACCTTTTTAGGTGAAAACCATACCCTACCCATCATTATCTCGAACCAATTAGATTTTGAGCAAGAAGAGAAAGTGGTGGAGACCATTAGGAAAAGGATGAGAGCTATGGGATGGCAAATTTCTGATATTAGGGGGATTAGCCCCAATGTGGTGATGCATAGGATTAACCTAGAAGAAGAGTGTAAAACGGTGAGAGAGCAACAAAGAAGGTTAAATCCAAACATGCAAGAGGCTGTGAAGAAAGAGGTAGTAAAGATGTTGGATGCAGGGATTATTTATCCCATTTCAGATAGTGAGTGAGTGAGTCCAGTACAGTGTGTCCCTTAATAGGGAGGCATGACAGTGATGGAAAATGAAAAAGGTGAAAAGATTTCAAATAGGACCATCATAGGTTAGAGAGTATGTATTGATTACTAGAAGCTCAATTTGGCCACTAAAAAAGATCACTTCCCTTTACCTTTTATGGACCAAATGATTGAGAAGGTGGCTAGCTATGCACTCTACTATTTTCTTGATGGATACTCAGGGTAAAATCAGGTGGTTATATACCCATAGTATCAGGAGAAGACTACTTTCACTTGTTCTTATGGGACTTTTGCTTATCGAAGGATGCCGTTCGGTTTATGTAATGCACTTGCCACATTCCAAAGGTGCATGATGGCCATATTCACGACTTCATGAAGATATTTATGGATGATTTTTCTGTCTTTGGAAATTCTTTTGATCATTGCTTGTTAAATTTAGACAGAGTGCTTCAAAGATGTGAGGAGTCTCATTTTGTCTTGAATCGGGAGAAGTGCCACTTCGTGGTCCAAGAGGGAATTGTATTGGGCAATAAGATCTCGTGCAAGGGGATTGAAGTGGATCGAGCTAAGATCGAAGTAATTGAAAAGTTACCACCTTCTACCAACGTCAACGGTATCTGAGCCTCCCTTGGTCATGTAGGCTTTTATAGACAGTTCATCAAGGAATTTTCTCTTATCGTCAGACCTTTAACTCATTTATCAGTTAAAGATGTGCCTTTTATTTTTAATGATGCTTGTTTGGATGCTTTTAATAGGTTAAAAAAGGCACTTACATCAGTACCCATTCTAACATCGTCAGATTGGTCTCTTCCTTTTGAGATTATGTGTGACGTAAGCAATCATGCCATTGATTGTGTCCTTGGTCAGCAAAAGGAAAAGAGGTTACATGTCTTCTACTACACAAGCAAGACCTTGATGGGAGTGCAACTGAATTACACAACCACGGAAAAGGAGTTGCTTGCTGTGTTATTTGCATGTGAGAAATTTCGTTCTTATCTTTTAGGTTCACATGTTATTATTTTTACAGATTATGCAGCATTATGATATCTTTTCACAAAAAAGGATGCCAAGGCTAGGCTTATCCGATGGGTGCTTCTGCTCCAACAATTCAACATTGAGATGAAAGATAAGAAGGGAGTAGAAAATGTTGTAGCGGACCATCTTTCGAGACTTAAGGGAGGGCATCATGAAGAAGAAGAGGAAATCGAGGAGAGTTCTTGTAATGAGGCTTTAATGATAGTAGAAAAACCTTTTCGTCCTTGGTTTGTAGATATTGCAAACTATCTCTCAGGTGGTATTCTTCCGTTTGATCTCTCTTATCAACAAAAGAAGCGTTTTGTGTTTCAACATTCTCGTTATATTTGGGATGAACCTATACTTTATAAGATATGTGCTGATAGTGTAATTCGTAGGTGTATCCCCAAAGATGAAATGCCTGAAATGTTGATACAATGTCATAGTTCACCTTATGTAGGACATTATGGAGCTAACAAAACTGCTGCTCGGATTTTTGAGTGTGGATTTTATTGGCCAACTTTATTTAAAGATGCTCGAGATTTTATGCTAAAGTGTGATAGGTTTCAAAGAGTGGGTAACATATCGAAGAAGGATGAGATGTCGCTTTCAAACATCATTGAGGTGGAGATATTCGATGTATAGGGTTGGGTTTGGACTTCATAGGACCATTCCTATCCTCCTTAGGTAACACTTACATTTTAGTTGGAGTTAATTCTATTTCTAGGTGGGTTGAGGCTGTAGCTACTCTAACTAATGACGGAAAGATGGTTCAAAAGTTCACAAGAAGATCTTTACGAGATTTGGAGTGCCCAGAGCGATAATAAGTGATGGAGGGAGACATTTTTGCAACAAACTGTTTGAGACTCTTCTGAAAAGATACAATGTTCGTCATAGCGTGGCAACTCCTTGCCACCCTCAAACCAGTGGTCAAGTGGAGGTGGTAAACAGAGAGCTAAAGAAGATTTTGGAGAAGGTAGTGAACACCTTAATAAAGGATTGGGTGTTGAAGCTAGATGACACGCTATGGGCTTACAGGACAGCGTTCAAAACACCCATAGGAACTACTACATATAAACTTGTGTATGGCAAGGCATGCCATTTACCTTTGGAGTTGGAGCATCGAGCGTATTGGGCCGTTAGGAAGTTGAACATAGACTGAAAGCTTGCAGGTGAGATAAGATTATTACAACTTGATGAATTAGAAAAATTGAGGTTTGATGCTTGTGAAAATGCCAAGTTGTATAAGGAAAGGATAAAAAAGTGGAATGATGCTCACATCAAGAAGAAGGAGTTCAAGGGTGTGGACTTGGTGCTTTTGTTTAATTCAAGACTTCAGTTATTTCCTGGAAAGGTCGAGCAAGATGGAGTGGACCTTTCAAGGTTATTCAAGTGTTTCCCTATGGAGCTTTGGAGTTAGAAAATGACAAGGGTGAATCATTCAAGGTCAATGGGCATAGATGCAAGCCATACTATGGAGGGCTATACTCACAAGAAAGGGAAATCATCTCTTTCATGTCCTTTACTACGGTCAAGCTAATGACCTTAACTTAGAAAATTTACCTTTCATTTGCTTGATTTTGTTTACTTATGTGTTTGAATTGTTTGGTTTTGATTATGTTTGGTTTGAATTTTATTTGAGTTTGAACTTGTTTCCTCCTCAAATTTCTTATTGGATAATTGATTTTGGTGTGTTAGTAGGTTGATTAAATGTTGGGAATGCATGTTAAGCTTAGAAGAAGCATAAGAAGTTGGAAAATTTTGGATAATCCACGATCATGGGAACTGGGTTGATTGGCTCCAGAAAGTTTCTGGAAAGTCTCCCCACAAAGAAGAATAAGAAGTTGGAAAATTTTGGATATTCCACCATTCCTATTTTTTTCAAAAGACAAAGGTATGTGATTTTGGGACTTTAAAGATAGAGAATTATTGCCTCCCCTATACTTTGATTTTCAATTGTTAGAAACTCTAGGTTTGAGGCGTAATATTGAAGATTAGTTGTGAATGTTGGTTGGGGTCGCTTAATTAGTTGTGATGTACCGATATACCCTATGATGACTGTTGAATTTTTTACCACTATGTGTTATAATCCTAAAATGGATACATTTTGGTTTAGAATAGGTGGTCGTGTTTATAAGCTTGATTATATAGTCATTCGTGCATTTTTTGACTTGTCGAACACTAAAGTTTCAGATAATCATAATGACTTTTATGTGGATGACTATTGGAAAATCCTTACGGACGAAAACACGTTTGATTCTAAGAATGCACCGAGCACCTTAATTCATAGCATTAAACACTTATTGCTTCACAAATTTATATGCTTAATTGTTTTTAATAAAACTGAAAGCAATAAGTGTTCTGCTAAAGAACTTTTCTTTCTTATCGCAAAGTTAAAATAAATACCCTGTATCAAATTTTTAGGTCTATTGCAAGTTATGTTAATAAGAAAAGCTCATATTCCAGTATGACTTACATTGTTACTGCTTTAGCTTCATTTTATCATCTTGATGTGGATATTATGTGTACTGCTAATTATGCTGTGTTTGATGTATCATATTTAAGAAGCTTAGAAATTTTGGAGCTTCATTCTATGTAACTTCGAAATCCTTAGATGCGTATTGCTGTTAAGAACAGGAAGGGTAAGAACGTAGCCATGTAACAACCATCCACATCTCAGGCACCATCGGAGCCTCAAGAAGAAGCAGTCGAAGAGTAACCAATAGCAGCAACAGATGTTGATCGATTTCAGCAAATTCTTAAACAGATGGATACAAATCAGCAACAAATGATGCTATAAATCAATGAGCTTGGCAACCAAGTACAACAAGTACACAAGGAGCAGTGGTATATCAAGAAGAAGTTCCTAAAGTTCTTCCAGAAGCAAAACATTGAAGTCCCTTATCCTACACCTTCACCGCCTCAATCTCTATAAGCTTTCTTACCCTTCACCGTTTATATTTTTTTATTTACTTTATTAGTTATGTTACATGTTGGCGTGATTGATGTTTTGATTTCATTTTGGTTGCTTCGTCATATTAAGGACAATGTGCTATACAAGTGTGGGGAGGTGACAGTTGCCTTATCAATTGCATTGTTTAAATTTGGTTTATTTACTGTTTGTATTTTGC
>JAOSBL010166305.1:0-11205 GCA_027568915.1 Erythroxylum roraimae
AATCCACCCTGGGCAACGACATTCTTTTAGGTGGACAACCCCTATATGTATATATATTTTCTTTAATAAAAAAAATTGCCCACCCTCCCTTAGCAGTAGCTTCACTACTGAGTCCATTACAATTATGCACAAGTAATTGCTACCGTAACCACAAAAATGAAAATATTTCTAATGTTCATATTTATTATATAAATCTAAATCTTTACTAGCTAGGTTTATTCCATGTGAAATTGGTGGAGGGAATGGTTCAAGTATACACATGTACGGATGTGCTTAATTGCTATATTATCATCCCAATATTAAAAATAGTATATGGTTTGGGAAATTAGGATAGGATCCAATCCTAATCATAGCAGAATAATTATGATGTTTTTGTATTTTAACTTTTTTAAAACAAAGTTCATTTTAATTATATAAGATGATTAACAATTAAATTATAATAAAATATGAATCTTAATTCGTAACTTATTCTGAAGCTTGATCATAATCTTATAGTATCCTTCGAACCATTCTAAAATCGGTCCATCTCAACCATAGTAGCTGCTTAAGTCTTTGGCCTCTAACAGTATCCACAAAAAAGGTTAGGAGAACACTGTAACTCTTACGCTGCGTTTGGTTACCGTCTCTAGTATGCAGAGACAAAACGAGATAAAAATTTAGAGACAGAACAGAACAAAAATTGGAGACAGTGAGATGTTTGATTGCGATGGACAGAACAGAAAAAACTGTCTCCGTCTCGAGGAAAAAAATGTGTTTGGTTGCAGTGGACAGAACAAAAAAATAGTGTCAATGACAAAAATGCCCCTGCAGTATAATATTATTAATAATAATAATACTAGTAATAATAATAAGTTTAAAATTTATAATAATAATAAATAATAATAATAGCAATAACAATAATAATGATGATGATGATGATGATGATGATGATGATGATGATGATGATATAATTAAGAATAAAAAATTGCTTATGTGAGGGGAGGGGTATTTTTGACATTTCCTTATATGTTTTGTTTTTGTCCTTAGGACAAGAATTCTTGTACCACAGTTTTGGAAGGAACAAAAATTTCTGTCCTTGTCCTTTGAAGACGGAACAAAAATGGGTGAGGATAACAAGCAAACAGGACGGAGGACAGAACTTTTATGTCCTTGTCCATTGTCCTCACCCATAAGGACAACAACCAAACATAGGGTTACAGAGAGGGGTAAGCAAAAAATGCTAGCTTCATTAGAGCTTAGCCTATTTATAATAAGTATTGAAAATTTTAGTAATTTAATTGAAATTAAATTATAATTTTAATTAAAATTTAATTAGAATTACAAATAGTTCTAATTAAATACCAATTATGTCCAAATAAAATACAATATCTCTTATTGATCCTTATTTATCAAATATCTCATATTTACAATCATATTTATAATAAGACAAATTAAACTCCCTTCATTTATCTTTAATTATTTAGTTAAATAATTTATTAAAACTAATCAAGATTGGCATCTTGTAAAATATCATGAACATCCAAATATTTAGGAACGTCAAAGTGGTTTTGACTAACCTTTTGGTACATGATTTTTCTATATAATTCAACCCTTTCATTATTTAATAGTTTGATTAGACATATAACCTGACATTAATGTCTACTCTATTTTAAGTCCAATTATATTATTTCTCCATCATTAGTTATTGATTCAATTAATGAAATTCATAAACTATTTACATAACATCATTCCACCTTGGCTAAGGATTTCCCGAATCAATACTAATTAAGAACAACAGAACATTCCCCCTAATTATTTTAGGATGATGAATCCTGTCTTGATCATTCAACTACGTCTATATAATTCATGCTATATCCAATAACTATCGACTGAATTGCCCACAATTCGAATAAGTCGTAAGTAGTATCAAAATAGAGCAATCCTTATACAAGATAACTTTGGAGACCCTAAGTTAAGGGATCACTTATACAATCATCCCAATGAAAATTTCCATAGACATACAAGTAATGTTCCAAATGTATTTCTCATATAAGGTTAGTTTAGTGAATTTGTTTTTTTAACAAGCACTCACACATTTGTTTAAGTATCTTTATACTTTAGTCTAGGAGATAGACTTCTTCCTTCATAAAGGAAAACACAATGTGTGATGGTCTTTTTACGTTCTATTAATGTCTAGTATTAATAGAAAAATGACTAGGAACAATTTAGGGATAATAGATAAATACAATATGAATCTCATAATTATAATATCATCATAAATTCTTTTGCAATGTATAATTAGCTCGTGGACATTATCATATACATCTAAATATGTATAAGATAAAGAATGTCTTTAAATTATTTTGTCACTAAACTATAACTAAATTAATTGGTTGTAGGGTATAAAACAATAATCTTCCACTTGCACTAAGCTAATCATTTAAGTATCTTATACCATATCTCCATATTATGATCATGCTTCTACTAGGATATTGACTTAATAAGAGAATTCTATAAAATCCTCTACAGTGAGCATTTGCTTAAATTTTACTACTATCATCTTAATTATCATCATAATTAAGAAAAATTGTCTAAATACATCCTTGGATCTTTGATTAGACCTTAGCTCCTTTTACCTGCCCATTGGCTCTAATGTTCCATAGTATATTAATGTCTTGAACAATGCAAGGAATTATATCAAGTTCATTAAAAAAACTTATTAATCTAATTAATCATTTCCACTAAATGAAAAATGTATGATGACTTAATTAAAAACCATTGCTATCTTGGAACCTTTATAATCAGGAATGATATTGTTCTAAGTAAAATAGAACTTAATAAGGACTTACTTCTAAATTTGATATCCATATAACCTCGAACTTGAATATTAACTCATACATAGAATAATGGATATCTTTAATACTTCATAAGTATGAAATATCTCAAATACTAAACATCTTTAGTACATTATCTATGTACTTGTACTTAGAATAGGTAAATTCTAATCAATCTCTATAGATCTAATTTATATCATTCTGTTGTTATCTTTTCATATCCAATAAGGATTGTTCTTGGACAATTATATTTTCAACAATTGAAAATTAGAATTATTGTTCTCTATGAGTAATATGTCTCTAAATACTCTCATTAAAGAGGACAACTTTACTTCCACTAACCTTCTCGCAGACATCAAAAATTCATAATCATCTTAAAAAAACTCTTTGAATTCATCATGAAAGTGAATCTTTCAATATCTTGTAGCCTTTTAACTATACATCAAATGTATCAACAAAGGTACTAGTTCTAATTGGATGTACTGTCATGAGATTTGAACCCTTCAAATTTCATCTTACTCTTACTACTTGTCTTGAGAACCATTTCCTATAAGTATTCATTGAAACAAACAATTTATTCAATAGGTCTGTAAGATTATATCGAACCTATTGGATATCTCATAACCTTTTATTACCCATTTTAGTTCTAAACTTAATATATAGCACATGCTTCAACTAAGCATCACATCCTTTGATCATTTAACTTTGTTTTTTTCAAACTCTTAGCATTCCATATCTAATATGAACTCTTACTAATTGATCTAATTGGAACTATTAAAGATAAATCATTGTACTAGGCATAGCTATATAATAAATAATATTGCATCATATAATATCTCATATTGTATATTCCTCTTTACATAAATCCATAATCTTATGAAATTTTGTTATGAAGGTATTCACCAGAGAATCTCATTTTCTGTAGACAACCGAAAATTTAAAAATTATAGCAACGATCTCATCTAAGTACTTCAACATTCTTAATTCTTAATTTCTACTTATATTTAAACAATTTGAACTTTTCAAAAATTTTAAATCAACATTTCATTTAATACATATTATTGTATCATATAAAGTCATTATTAATATAATGAAATATAAGCATCATCCTTTTATGAATTATTATTCATCCAGTACATCATATGTATAAATTTAACAATTCAACACCATCATCTTCCTTTCACCAAAGGTTAATTTGGTTAGTCTTCAACTTAACAAGTTTCATATGATTTATAAAAAAGGAGATAAATATCCTTGTATGTAACCTTATGATTCTCATCATGTTGAATTAACCAGTATGGAATAAAAGGATGGTCGCAATTATCCAACTTAGTATTATTGCCACTTATGTTAAGCATAAGTCTCCCTTGATCTAATACATACAAACTTTTTGTATAAAATTGGATCAAATGCTTTTACTTAACAATTTATTTCTTATCATGTTTTGAACATTTTAGTAATGCTGAATATGAATTTAGTATTAAATATTCAAAAAAATAGAAATATATATGATCTCTATCATATTTTGTATAGGCAAGAAACTTCATGCAATCGTTTTCTTCTTATGACAACTATTATCATACTATATCAAAGTCTTTAATTGATATCGATATTTATGCTTTTAGTAGGTTAAATTAAGTTAAACAATTTTGTCAAGGTGCTATACCTTTTAGCTCTACTCACTGTAACCTCTTTCATCTTATTATCATGGTGTTGACATATATCTTACATATTGTCATCAAAATTTATGAGACATTAGTCAACTCAAAATGTCAATCCATTTTATCATCTATATGATTTTGACTTTGTCACCAAATCCTCAACAAGGATTATGGAAAATTTGCATAATAGACATACAAAATTTCTATCTAACATAACTTATATCCAACAAATTCACTTCAATAAATCTTAGTATCAATTACACTAAACAAGGTAAATTCCACTAAGGAAAAATTGTATATGTAAAAAAAGCAAGTAATTCATTATATGTCATGACTACCAAATAAAAATAGGAATTTAATCATATATTTGGTTACTCCCACTATTTTATTAGAAATAATAGCTCTCACTATTATTTAGAAAGATTACTGTGATCTTTCTAGTAGGTTAGGATCCTATTCAAATATAGTTGATCTTGAGTTTGCTTAACAAATCAACTAAACTTAAATTAGGTAGATAACAACTTTATCAATCATAATTTATATGACTCCTAGATCCGTTAGGTGACAACTCTTTCCAAAACATATCTTATATGTTATTCCTAACCTTGCCTATAAATTCATGTGATCGTGAGTTTGCTCATATAAATCACACAAATTTAATTAAGTAGAACCCACTGTTATAAGACTAAATTTATTCGAGTTAAAGCGGTCTTGAGTTTGCTTAATAAGACTAATAATTATCAGAACTCTAGTTTATTTGTATAACAATGTAAGACATCAATCATGTACTTAATGAAGTAAATCACTTGTTAATATAGGAATCACGTAAAATATATAAAATACACAAGAATGGGGGTTGAATTGTGTATTCTTTTTGAAAATATTAAGCCTTTGAAATTTCTTGAAATTTCTTGAATATCTTTACAACTATCATATGAATACCAAAGATACTTTACTAAAGTTGATAAGTATTTGAATCGTAAGTAATTTTATCTATTCTTCTAACAATAACTAAAGTATAAGGGTTAGAGAATAGACGCCGCAATTTTATACTGATTCACCCCAAACCTTTGGTTACGTCCAATCCTTAGAGTTTGTCTGAGATTTCACTATACTGTTCAACTTTACAAGTATTTTTTTCGCCCTTCTAGAGCCTCTTCACGTCTCTTTCACAAAGTATTCTTTATGCTATCTTAGTCTCTCCAGGCTCTAGCCTTTTCTTTCTCTCTCTAAGAAAGATAGTTTGAGCTTTGAATACAGAAATTTTCTAAGTATCGTACAATCAGAATTTTCTCTCTTGTAAAAGAACTTTATTTTAGTCTTCGACTAGGACTAGTATTTATAGTCAAAGTCTCTAATTGTCTTCTTGAGAAACTGCTTCTAGAAACCATTATTTAGTTGAGTTCTGTAACTGACTCCAATTAACTAATTGTTTGACGTTCTAGAGTATCTTTCTTTTTGTATCGTCTAATTTTGTCGCTTCATCTGTCTTTTTGCACTTCGTCTGTGTTTTGCGCTTCGTCTGTGTTTTGTGCTTCGTTTGTTATTCACACTTCGTCTGTGATGACGTGTATCGTCTATTACTGACGTATCGTCTGTGATGGCTAAGTGTTACATACATTTTTTTTCACACTTAACAAACTTATTAGAATAATTCATATATTTCTAAGGTTATTATTATTTGATTTTCATCAAAATTAATAGAAGTGAAGTCTTCTTGACTTAACAATCTCCCCCTTTTTGATGATAACAAATAATCATAATTTTAGAAAGATAAAATGATATTAAGATGAATAGACGAATAACGAGACAAAAACATAAGAAAAAAAACATAAGAAATGCAAATGCATATATGATATACGAAATGCATAAATGATATACGAAGATACAAAAGTTTTCTTTCTTCTCTTCTTGTCTATCTCATTTTCTTTCTATCTTCTTCTCCCCCTATTTTTTATTAAGAAAAAAAATTCAATGAAGACGCTTCAAAATTTCAGAGAACATATGTTGCATGTCAGTGCGGATCGTTTTGAGGTCTTGTTCAATAGTAACCCTTAGAAATGCCACTTCCTCATAAAGATCACCCACTGAATCACTCAGGTCATCAACTTTAGTATGAATTTCCTCAATTTATTTTACTAATGCTTCCTGAATTTCCTTCAGTTTGTGACTGACTTCCGTCTAATTCATGAAATGCTTCAAGGACTCCGAATTAATAGTAGGATCTTGTTGTATTTTACTAGGTGGATGCAGGTTTTTAACAACAGATAGTTCTGAAGGTAAAACGTCTAGATCTATGATTTTGAATGTGGGAGGTCTGAAGGTTTGTTTTCCTTTTGGAAGATCAAGATCATCAGGTCTAGGTAGTTTAGGAACTGGTTGCATAAGAAGGTGTAACACTTTTTTAACTGATGGTATGAAACTTAAAGGTCTGAAATGTATGATTAATGCACAAAGGTCTCTAAGTTGAAATTGATACCTTCAACCATGATAGTTATGCACTGTCCTTTTGTCACTTTTTCAACTACCTTGAAGTTTGTATTTGTGGTGGAAACTCCAAACTGACTTCCTGATGTTTTTGAAATGTGATGTGAAACATAGATACTCCCAGGGTGAGCCTCATTGCATGCATCATCTATGTTCTTCACAGCTACTTAAATATGTTCTTTTGAAAGATCATTTAAATTTCCTTCTGGAAACATCTTCTTTTTCCCTTTTTCTTCATTTCACAAAAAGTTGGAACATCTCAATTGTATATTTGGCACAATTTTTATCGATGTGTTACATGTAATCGGATAAATTGTATACCGATCCTTTGACATCTTCATTGGTTATGGTTCTGTCTTTTCATCTCGCAGAATACCGTATAGTCTTCTTTCTTCATGATTTAAAAGATTGATCATTGATCATTATATGTTCGATCTGTACCTCGACTAACTTTTTTGAAGATTCTCTAATAATAACTGAGTCTCTGCTTCAAACAGACACTGATTCTTCTATAATCTTCATTCTCAAATCCTTTTTGTTGATTAGTTGAGAAGGATTGTAAGGTTCCAATTGGTGTTCAATTGTCTTTGTCTTCTGTTGAACATTAGATGAAGAAACTTTTTTCACACTAGGCTTCTGCTTCTTTGGTTCTTCTGTCGGTTTAGAAGAAAGTTTTTGTTAAGGCTTCTTCCTCTCAAACATTAATTTCCTCTTTATTTCTGTCTCTTTAGATGATTTTGCTGATTGACTTTGCAAAATTGAGACAATTGATATCGTAGCCTGATGTGTTTTCTCTGGCTTTTCAAAATCTTCACCAAGAGTCAGAGCTTTCTGTTTCTTTTGCTCTTGTTGACGTAAGGTCAATAGTCTTGGTGACCTTCTTGACTGTTTAGATTTTTCTGATTGAAGTGTCTCTCCCTTTCTCTTTATTGACACTTATTGTGTTGATCATTTAACCCGAATTTCTTCTTGTTGTGAAATCGTCTTAGCTTTTATTGATACATCAAATGATTTTTTAGTCTTTTCTTCTGTAGATGTTCTTCCTGTAGGTTGAGGTTTTGTTTTTCTTGTAGGTGTAACACGTTCACTCCTTCTCCGTCTCACTATATGCTCCCCCTCAGACCTTGCTTTCGGTGTTGAACCTATATCCGCCTTGTCTTCAAACTTTAATCCTATTCTGTGAATAGTGGTGGCATTAATAATGCTTTTAACATCCATCTTCATCCTGTTTCCTCTATTGAGAAAATCCTTGTCAACAGCATACCATACAGTAAAGAGCTAGAATCTCTCTTTAACTTCATCATGTACTTCAAAATTAAGTACGGAAGATTAATGGGTTGATGATTGAGTAGATGAAACAAACATTGATCATCGACCGTTGTCACAACGAGCTTCGAGCCTAATCTTAGTAGAGCATAATGAAAAATTAGTGAATGTAGAACCCTAGCCTTCGAAACAAGAGTTGATGCCTTTTTGTCTCTTGGGTCACTACTTCCATATGGTTGTCGATTGAGGTGTGCTTTATCTACACAACCTTGAGTAATCCACTTTATATTATGAGACAGCTTTGCTCCAATACTTGGACACTTACTGACCTTCTCGATTGAATCCAGTTTCATGATAATCGACAATCTATCTACCATTGATACTAAGGTGTCGTCTACCACCTTTGCATTCTTCCAAAACTCATATAACTCATTCAGATAGACTTTTTCACGAACCTTAAAGAAATTTTTCCAACCAATTGCTTCAATTTCTGGTTCAATGTCCATCTGATTTTCCTTCAAGGAGATGAAATCAACTTGTCTCCCATAGATAAGAGATTGCTCCATTTGTGATCTGTAACAATAAGAACTGAACACACAAATGTATTTTGCTCAAAGTAACGATGTTAGTATAGCAAATCTTCTAATTTTTCCTGTTCTTCAAGTTTTCAACAAATTTCTATTTTAAAGCTCGATATTGCTTTAGTATAGCATGTGAATCTTCTAATAACTCTAAATATGCCTTTTGAAGTTCATTAAAATTAGAAGTTACCTCATCGTTGCATTCCTTTTCAGCTACTAAGCATATATTTGCTTATACTGATGCTTCTAAATCGAAATTAGATTCGGACGAATCCAAATCTTCCTAAGTTGCCATCACGCTCTTTTTGTTTTCTTTACTCTTCTTCTGCTTTCTTTTGCGCAATGGACATTCAGACTTGTAGTGTCCTGGTTTGTTGCACTCATAGCAGACGATAGAAGTTTTCTCATTCTTGACTTTGTCTTTGCTATTTTTCTTAAGAGAAAAATCTTTATTTCCTTAGCTTTCTTTTTCCACATCCTTCTAATCATCCTTGAAATGAAGGATAGTTCATCATCATCTTCACTTGAATCTTTATCAGATTCAACAGCATCATCATTCTTGATTTCATCAATCTTTAAAGCTTTTGAAGATGTAATTCTATTCCTTTGGTTCTTTTGATTCTTCTGACCAGACTTTAATGCTATAGATTTTTCTCTTCTAGGTTTATCTTCTGCATCAAGCTCTACTTTATGTATCTTCAAAGAACCAAGCAATTCATATAGCTTCAGTCTGCTTAAGTCCTTGGCTTTTTGTATTGCTGTAACTTTAGGTCTCCATCTTTTAGGAAGTCTCTCGAGAATCTTTCTAACACGGTCTTGATTATCGTAGATTCTCCAAAGAGCTTTAAGTCCATTAATGATAGTTTGAAATTGTCCAAACATCTGATTGATAGACTCGCCCTGTTTCATCTTGAACAGCTCATACTGATGTACAAGAATACCGATCTTGGACTCTTTCACTTGATTTGTGCCTTCATGTGCGATGGATAATGTGTCCCACATTTCCTTTGCAGTTTTGCATCCATGACCTTATCATATTCACTTCTGCTTAGGGCACAACTCAGAAAGAACTTGGTCTTTGTGTTTAACTGAAATCGAGCTTTCTGATCAGCTGACCACCCATTACGAGGAATGATATTGCCTTTATCGTCTATTGGTGTGTATGGTCCATTCTCTATGATATCCCAAAGATCAATGTGTGGATTCTATAAAGAGCCGCATCCTGTCCTTCCAATAATGATAATCCTCACCATTGAACGTAGGAGGTCTTGTGATTGAGGCATCTTTAGCTATAAAAACATGTGATTCAGCCATGGATCTTTGTCCTCACTTTGTAAAGGTGGTTCTTGGAAACCGAGCTCTAATACCAACTAAAGTAAATCACTTGTTAATATAAGGATCACGTAAAATATATAAAATAGACAAGAAGGGGGGTTGAATTGTGTATTTTTTTTAAAATATTAATCTTTTGAAATTTCTTGAATATCTTCACAACTATCAGATGAATACCAAAGACACTTTACTAAAGTTGATAAGTATTTGAATCGCAAGTAATTTTATCTACTCGTCCAACAAAAACTAAAATATAAGGGTTAGAGAATAGATGCCGCGATTTTATACTGGTTTACCCCAAACCTTGGGCTACATCCAGTCCTCAGAGTTTGTCTGAGATTTCACTATATTCTTCAACTTTACAAGTATTCTTTTCACCCTTTCAAAGCCTCTTCAGGTCTCTTTCACAAAGTGTTCTTTCTGCTATCTTAGGCTCTCCAGGCCCTAGCCTTTTCTTTCTCTCTCTAAGAAAGATAGTTTGAGCTTTGAATACAGAAATTTTCTAAGTATTGTACAATTAGAATTTTCTCTCTTATAAAAGAACATTATTTTAGTCTTTGACTAGGACTAATATTTATAGCCAAAGTCTCCAACTGTCTTCTTGAGAAACTGCTTCTAGAAACCGTTATTTAGTTAAGTCCTATAACTGACTCCAACTAACTAACTGTTTGACATTCTAAAGTATCTTCCTTTTTGTATCATCTAATTTTATCGCTTCGTCTGTGTTTTTGTGCTTCGTCTATGTTTTGCACTTCGTTTGTGTTTTACGCTTCGTCTGTTATTCGCAGTTCGTTTATGATGACGTGTATCCTCTATTGCTGACGTATCGTCTAGGATAACTAAGTGTTACTTACATTTTTCTTCACACTTAACAAACTTATCAAAACATTTCATATATTTCCAAGATTATTATTATTTTATTGTCATCAAAATTAATAAAAGTGAAGTCTTCTTGACTTAACACTTAATATTTTTAACGAGGGATCTAACTGTATTCGTGTCATCAAACAGAAAATCACATGTAATAATATCATATACATAAAACATGCAATTTAGCATGCATCA
>JAOSBL010166406.1:0-11198 GCA_027568915.1 Erythroxylum roraimae
ACTAATTAATCCCTATCAATCTCATCCTATGACAAATTTCCTATGTTACCCTTCCAGTAGGGGGTGGGATGTTACACCAATACGTTCGCTTTCATTCATCTTCAGCTCTTCAAATCTAGCTACCAAAATCTGAAGTTTCGAAGTTATCACGGATTTTGATCCCTCATGTATTGTTTGCAAAGTGTCCAACACTTCTTTCGCCGATTCACAGGCTGATATCATGGCAAAGCGACCTTTATTAATTGAACAAAAGATGGTGTGCATGGCTTGAGAATTTCCAATTGTTTTCCCTTCTTTAGCCCCTGTCCACTCAGATGCATCTTTAAGCACTGTTTCTCCCTTTTCATTAGTCATTACTGGATGTGTCCAACAATTTAACACTGAATTCCATGCTTTTATTCCTTGTGCCTGAATGAATACTCTCATCTGTGATTTTCACGCAGGATAATTAGAACCATCTAGTAACGGTGGCCTAGTGATTGACGCCTCTTCTCTTGTAGTCATAATTGTGAAACTCGAATTTGCACCAACTTGACGTACCAAGTTTTGATTCAGTGACCCGTTCTAATACCAATTAAAAATCCAAAAGGATGTAGTTTCACAAAAACTTAGTTTTGCCACAATTGCTTTGAACTATATATGTGGTTGCTTGATATAAAACAATTGTATCAGTAATTTATAAATTTTCTAGTACAAACAAAAATAGAAAAAAAATTAAAAGCAAAATAAACAAATCAACACCTGAGATTTAGTAACATAGTTCAGCACACCTTGTCTAGGTCTACGGGCTCTTACTTAGCTTAATCACTTTCACCAAGAACAATAATAGTTTTACTTAAGGCATTACAGAGCCGACTTACCCTACCCTTGACATTAACCCTCGTCCTCACAACCCCTGAGAGTATTTTATTCCCAATAACACTACCACCTCATGCTAACCTCAATAGAGGATGTTCTCAACAGTATTTGATAATAAAGAATGAAGATAAAATAACTCACTTGATAGAAATAATAATAGACATAAACAAAGATACTTGAGATAAGAGAAATAACTCCCCTAAAAAAATCCAGCTTCTTAAATGAAGGATCGAGAAGTTGTCCACCAAAAATTCTACTGTTAACCTGCGATAATGTCATTGAGATATCCCACGCACAGCAGCTATGAAAACTCAACAAAAATACTAATGTTTCATCACTGAAATGTCAAAACAAAGGAGCTGCAACAACTCCAAGTATTCTAGAAATTTTTCACGTAAACCAAACTTATACACATCCCCACAAAGTCACACAACCCTAGAGAAGAACACACCAAATCAACAGAAAATGCAGCTGCTCAATCTAGAAAAAAATATGCAAAAATCAGCTTCCAAAGATCACTCAAAATCCCTAAAAATCCACCTGCCAAGTCACCATATCCTTATCAGTTTTTCCCACATAAGACAGCAATAAAACAACCTCAAAAGTTACGTGAAATACATCAACAATGCAGCTGCAAAATAGTCAATGGAATCTCCAAAAATTCAACTATCGTAGATAGCCATTATCTTCAAAATAGGCTATCAAATAAGAGTCCAAAAATCACCAAACAACTATATCTTATATTAGTCAAGATACGGTGATTTGATTCCAATTAAATCTTATCCTTATTAGGATTTTAATCTTCACATTAGAGTCCCACATAAGATAGGTAACTTAGCATAGTAAAATTCCAAAGATGTTCAACTTTGTCTAGTTACAAATAATGCCCAAAATTAATTAATAAGATAGCTTAACACATATCTTAACATCTCCAAAATTGACTTTAGAAGTGGTTATCACCAAATAAGGCTAAGGCTTGGGGATGAATGAAAAATTGCATTCAAGATAGTGGAAGTATTATATGAATGGTTAGTTATGTCATTCGAGTTGACCAATACACCAAATACTTCCATATGCCTTATGAACCAAGTATTATGACCTTTCATAGGTAAATTTATTATGGTTTATTTTAATGACATCCTTATCTATAACAAATATATTCATGAGTTGTTGAGCATCTTGAAAGGGTATTTGAAGCATTAAGGGATAATAAATTGTATGTTAATTTGAAAAATTGCATATTTATGATTGAAAATTTGTTATTTCTTAGGTATATAATGAGAAAAATGGTGTTAAGGGTGATTGAAGATAAAATAAAAGGTATTAAAGTATGACATACACCTAAAAAATGTTAGGGATGTCAAAAGTTTTCACAGTTTAATAATATTCTACAGGAGGTTTATTAGAAACTTTAATATCATTGCAACTCTTCGAGTTCTTGAAAAGGGACAAATTTAAATGGGAGAAGGAATTAGAACAAAATTTTGTTCTTAATAAATAAAAATTTTGTATTGCTCTTATTTTAACCGTACCTAATTTTGAAAAATTATTTAAGGTAAAGTTTGATGCTAATAGAATTAAAATCAAGGCTACTTTTTCCTAGGACAAGAGTCCAATAGCCTACTTTAGCGAAAAGTAAAGTGACGGTAGAAAAAAATACACTACTTATGATAAAGAATTTGATTATATTGTGAGGGCGTTGATATCATGGAAATATTATATGGTTATAATTTGTTCTCTATACCGATCATCAAGCTTTGAAATATTTGGAAAACCAAAAATAATTGAGAACTAAAATGCATGCTAGATGGTCAACCTTTGTTGATAAATTTTCTTATAAACTTGTTTACAAGGTGAGAAAAAGTAATGTGATAGTCAATGCATTGAGTAGAAGAGTGGTTATAATTAAAACCTTAGGTTTGAAAATTAATGTGCTTGATCATTTAAAAGAATTATATATTGATGATGCTAACTTCAAGTATATGTGTCATACTTAATTAAGAAATCATAAGAGAATATTATATTTGCGATGGGTTCCTTATGAAAAGTAATCAACTTTACCTTTTACATATTTCACTAAAGGAGAAGGTGATTAGAGATTACAAGGGACATGGTTCTAATACTAGTTTTTGTATGTCATTACCTGATCTTAACAATATTTGGAAGGATTTTTATACTTACTTTACGTTAGGATTGCCAGGAACACAAAAAGAAATGGATTTTATTTTTCTTGTGGTTGACAAGTTTTCAAAGATGCCACATTTTCTACCTTGTAAGAAGATGGCACATGTGACTACAATTGTAAAACTATTCTTTAGAGAACTAGCGAGACTTTATGGCATTCCAAAATCCAATATATCTAGTTGTAATACTAAGTTTTAGAGTCACTTCTGAAGAATTTTAGGGGGGCATGTTTAATTCTTCTCTTAAATATTGTAACTCCACTCATCCATAAACTGATGGGTAAACGAAAGCAGTGAATATACTATTAAGTAATTTGATGAGATGCATATGTCATGACAAGTCAAAAAATTAGGATTTTCTTATTGCCAAAGTCGAATTTGCCTGTAACAATGTTGTCTATTGTTATATTGGTCCCTTTCCATTTTCTGTGGATTATACTAAGGTAGCTAATCACGCTTTTCATCTTGTTGAATTACCTAAAGGTACTACTTTTAATATAAGTGTTAGAAAGTTAGCTAAAGAGGCGCAAAAAATTCAAGTAGAGGTGAATGAGAAGTATAAAAAAGCCGATGCAAAGTATAAGGCTAATATTGACCAACATAGTAGAGCTGAAGTATTTGAAGTTGGAGATGAGGTTATGGTATTCTCAAGCAAGAACAAAATTATTAGGAGACATTATAAATTAAAGACCAAGAAATATAGACCATTCAAGATCATAAAAAAGATCAATGACAATGCATATATTGTTCAATTGCCTTTGTAGATGGCTAACATCAATCTTACATTTAATATTGCTGATATTTTATTATATTTATCTTATTGTAAGCTTATATATTCTAACTTAACTCGAGGTTAATTTTCTTTCAAGTGGAGCTGATTGATGAGGTATTAAAACACACAAATCTATATTAAAAACAATTAAGAATTTATGCTTAGAGCTGCTCCAGTTTTATTTGAAATAAATTTCATATTTTAGAGTTATATTTTAAATAAATTTATATGTTAGAGTTTTATTTTGAGTAAACTTCAAGTTAGAATGTTATTTTTAATTATAAATAGATGTAGGATGATAAAATTGTTAACTTTCCTCATTTTCACTATTCTTATTAACAAAATTTGGTCTTTTTTTAAAGATTTTCTTCAGATACTTGATTAAATTTCGTGTGTTTTCTATTCCTAAATTAGAGTAAATTACTTTATTTTTAATTATAAATAGTTGTAGGATGATAAAACATGTTAACTTTCCTTATTTTTACTATTCTTATTAACAAAATTTGGTCTTTTTTTAAAGATTTTCTTCAGATACTTGATTAAATTTAGTGTGTTTTCTATTCCTAAATTAGAGTAAATTATTTTCACGTTACATCAATTTTGGTAATAGGCAATTAGGTAATGAAATATTTTCACAGCAATTTCTTCAACATAAGATTGTCTGTATTCAAATTACAAAATATTTCCACTTTACCATGATAGAGCCTTAACTTGATTAATAAGAGTATAAACACTCACATTTATTGGTATATCTCAAACTATAAATACTCTGTATTTTGGTATATGTCCTATAACATCTGTGTCAGACCCAAGTTTATAAGTCATTTGTGAATGAAAGTGTTTTCGTTTAGATTTATTTTCTTATAAATATTTGTGATAGAATTCAAATTTAAAATATTTGTCAAAGTATATGTGATATTGCCTGAATTCCAATTTATATTTAAAGAAATGATAATGTAAACTAAGAAGAAAACAATTTAACATTATCTTGTAACAAAGCAATACTCTCTAATAAGATGAGTAGTAAGGCTAAATGCTAATGTACCAACCACAAATAAGCAATGCACTCTAATAAGATAAGACTGATAAGTAGTGAGGCTAAATGCTAATGTACCAACCACAAATAAGCAATGCACTCTAGGAACATACATATTGCTCTGACTTCTTCAATCCATTTTCATCGAATAGTCTCTTTACCACTTTTTTTAATATGAACGTGTGTAAAAATGAATTATATTAATGACAAGTACGAAGAGCAAGGAGCAAGTTTTCAAGTCAATATTAGTGATTTATTTGTGCATGTACCTTATAAATGTAGTGAAAAGAGTTTTTTATATACAAGTAAAAAAAACAAGAAGTATATATTAGCATGCAGTTTGAAAGAACTAAAATGAAAAAGATATGCATATTTGGGATATCTTTAAAAAGAAAAACATTTAAATCATAGGAACCAACTGATATTGTTTGTTTAATATCAATTTTTAGCAATGTTTAAAAACGGAATCAGAAATTAGATCAGTAAGATAATAGGTTTAAAGGTTTAAAGATTTAACCGGTATTAGACCGTTCTAAAACTGATATATAATATAAATTGAACAAAATTAAAGTACTTAAAATATAATTGAAGAAGGAGACTATCTTTGCCTGTTGAAGATATTGGAGTTTTACTAAAGAAGGAAACGGTTAAATAAAAACTAACTAGTTTATTCTAGATTATAAAAACTGATTAATTTATAAAAATCAGCCAATTAATTAATAAATCAATTATTTAAATAACAAAGGTTATTAAAGTAAACTAAATCGATAAGTTAAAAAGTTCAAAGTTTTTACAATTGAATCGGCCGAACATATTCAATTTTTTAACCATTAATTTGTAGTTCTCATTATTGTATATTTGTATAAGTAATGATTCAAATAAATATACGAATTGAAAAATAAAACTCAGCCAGACTAGATTTACTTACGTTACTGATGGTGTAAAGTAAGGTTTCAATACGATGTTTATCTTTTGCTTACTGTCAAACTTCGATGTTTTCTTTTTCTATTTTCAATAGAACTAAACTATGAACCAAGTTTTCTACTGAAAGAAAGCAGCAAAAAAATAAAATAAAAATACTTGATATGCTTTTTGTAACAAAGGACTAATAGAGAAGTTATATTGAAATTCAAATTGAACGTTTATAAAACGTTAGAATTCTTTCTGAATGTGTTCAAACATTTGAGTTTAGATTGAATTTTGATAAAAATGTTATGATCTAATTTGACCATTTGCGATGAATGTACAAATTCTTAAAAATCATGTTTATATTGAAATCATCTTATTAAAGCTAGCTATTAATAAAATATCACTATATTGAAATGATCTTATTAAAGCTAGCAATTAATAAAATATCAAGTAGAAGCAAAAACAAAACAAAATTGCTTCGTCTGTAGCTAAGCTAAGCTAATACGAACTAGAATTCAGATATTTCATCTACAACACAGGTCTGAGAAGATTTTAAAATCTTTACTATTGGTTATGACTAGCTCTCTAATTTAAACAAGATTCTTCCCAGTAGGTTCACGTATGCCCTGTTGTTAGTTCTTGAATAATCTTGCATTCCTCTCCCTCTGAATTGTGTAAATGGTAGAAATAAAAGCTATCTTAAAGACAGCATGATGCCCTGAAGAAAGATGGTGTAGAGAAATAACTCATTGATTGATTTCCTCCCAATCAGGGACTTGACAGTAGTGATTACAGTTTTGTTGTATTCTCCACCAAAAAGCTCTTAAGTATGATCAATTGAACAATAGATGGTTCATGGATTCTCTTTCATTATTACAAGTATGCATATAGGATTAAGGATGTTTAAGCTTTTGATTTTATCAATAGGCCTAAGCTTGTTCTTCAATGTTAACCATAGAACAAAAGAGATTTTGAGGAAACCTTGCTTGAATCATACTAATCGAAATCAATTTACTTTAAGGGCATTAATTATCGAAAGTTCTTTATATGAAATATTAGTAAAAGCTCTAGAGGAGTGGCTTCTCCAAATGACTTGATCAGCTCTAAGGGAATATGAGTAATAAGAAGGGATACCAGTCTCAGGAATGGAGCATCTTCTTATGTCACATAACCACTCATCCCCAGTTATATGAATCTAAGTTGCTGAAAGGTTGGTAACTGATACAGAGGCCCATGGTCACTTCAATTATAATACTAAAGACAAGCATCTTCACCATTCCCTATTTTAACTTTAATTTCACTTCGCAAGCAGTCCTTTATTCTGCAAAATTGAAGCAATGTCCAGGTGGTATCATATTTTGGCTTAACTGTCCAATAAGTTCTCATTGTCTAGGTAATGCCTGTACAACCACCTAACTCATAATTTTTCTTTTGTCATTTAGGATCCTTCGTGGTCTTTTGGATCACATCACTCACAAAAGACTTGTAATTCTAAAGAAGCTATTTGTGGAAAGTTAATTTGGGAATTTTCTACTACTTTATTCATTGAGTGTGCAATGTATTTATATACAAGTTTACAACTCAAGAAAGAAGAAAACTAACTCAACTACTAACTTGCAGAAACAGAAAAAAAAGATCAACTGCTAACGACTAACGAACATTGACTTAACAGAGGAATTAAGTTAAGCACAAATTAATACGCTGACAGCCGCCCTCAAGCTGGAGAATGGATATTCATCATTCCTAGCTTGAACAAATTGGTTTGGAATGGTGCAACAGTAAGGGACTTGGTGAACATATCAGCTAGTTGATCACGGGAAGAGCAAGGCATCAAATGAATCACACCAGCGGCAACCTTCTCCCGAACAAGATGGTAGTCAATTTCAATGTGTTTAGTACGCTCGTGAAAGGTAGGATTGGCAGCGATTTGTAGAGTAGAATTGTTGTCACAATAGAGAGGAGTGGGAAGGGAAACTGGTAGTTGAAAATCACGAAGCAAATAGTGCAACCATTGGATTTCACAAGTAGTGGAAGCCAAGGCACGATACTCTGCTTCAGAGGATGAGCGAGAAACCGTTGATTGCTTCTTTGCTTTCCAACTGATAAGGGAGCTGCCAAGAAAGATGCAATAACCACTAACAGATCGATGAGTCTCTGGGCAACCTGCCCAATCAGAATCACTAAAACCTTTGAGGTCAAGCGAACTGGAAGCAGAGAAGAAGAGACCATTACTAGGGGAACTCTTTAAGTAGCGGAGGACCCGATGAGCAGCCTGCAGATGTAAGATAGTTGGCTTATCAAGAAACTGACTGAGTTGCTGGACGGCAAAAGTGATGTCTGGTCGAGTGGATGTGAGATATAACAAACGTCCAACAAGTTGTCTATAGGTGGTGTTATCGTCGAGGAGCTCACTATCATCACTGCGCAGCTTAGAAGTAGACTTGGTGGCAAGTGGGGTTTTGGCTGGTTTACACTCCAAGAAACCATTATCAGTAAGAATTTCAAGACAATACTTCCTCTGAGATAGATGAAGACCTGCAGCAGATCGAGCTATCTCCAGACCAAAAAAATATTTCAAGTCACCAAGGTCTTTGATCTTAAACTGTTCATCCAAGAAAGCTTTGACCGTGTTAATCGCAAGCTGATCATTGTCGGCGAGGATCACGTCATCGACATATACTAATAAGGCAGTGAATGAGTGACCAGTGTGCTTAACAAACAAGGAATGATCCAAGGAAGATTGTTGGTAGCCAAGAGAAAGCAAAGAAGCAGTGAGTTTAGAAAACCATTGCCTGCTAGCTTGCTTTAATCCATAGAGCGATTTTTGAAGCTTGCAAACTTTGTTAGGGCCAGAACAGTCAAAACCAGGAGGCTTCATCATGTAGACTTCTTCATGCAATTCCCCATGAAGAAAAGCATTATTCACATCAAGTTGTTGAAGATACCAATTGTTAGAAGCTGCCAAAGCAAGCAAAAGCCTCACGGTAGTCATCTTGGCCACCGGGGAAAAAGTATCAAAGTAATCAATCCCTTCGGTCTGCGTGTAACCCTTGGCAACCAAACGAGCCTTGTAACGTTCAATAGATCCATCAGCCTTATGCTTCACACGAAAGACCCACTTGCAACCAATAGCTTGCTTGCCAGGAGGTAAATCCGTAACAATCCAAGTTTTATTTTGTTCAAGAGCAGTAATCTCAGCTTGCATTGCGTCCCGCCAGTGCGGGTGTTGGACAGCTTGTTTATAAGTTTTTGGTTCATAAGTAGCAGTGATGGCTAGTGTATAGTGTAAGTGAGTGGCAGAAAGATGAGAATAAGAGAAAGTATTAGTAAGGGAATGAGAATTACCTGGAAGAGAATTGGTACAAGCATGAACAGCAGGGCAATGATAGTCTCGCAGGTAAGCCGGTGGGTTTCTGGTTCTCTGTGGTCGAGAAGAAGATGGGTTGGATGAAGTAGCTTGTGGTGATATAAGGTTCAGAGCAGGGAGAGGTGATGACGAGGTGGAATCATCATAAATAGGTTTGGAATTGAAAACAGACAGGGAAGGTGTCAAGGAATCAAGGAAAAGAGGGGAAGATTGTGTATTGGTTAAAAAAGGAAAATGATTTTCATGGAAAGTAACATTTCGTGAGATAAAAACGGCTCGGGTTTCAATGTCAAGAAGGATGTAACCTTTAACCGTTGGGAAAAAGCCAAGAAAAACACAAGTTCGAGAACGAGGATCAAATTTGTGTCTATGAGCAGACAAAGTAGAGGCATAGGCCAAACACCCAAAAACTTTCAATAGATTGTAATCAGGTTTGGTTTTGTGTAGAGTTTCAAAAGGTGTACGATTGGATAACAAAGGTGTAGGGGTGCGATTAATAAGATAAACAGCATGAAGTACTGCATAGCCCCAAAAATATTGAGAAACATTGGAATGAAATAAAAGGGCTTTAGCTATATTGAGAATGTGTTGGTGTTTTCGTTCGACTAAACCATTTTGTTGGGGGGTCTCAACACAAGAGGTTTGATGGATTGTGCCTTTGGAAGCATAAAAAGAGGCTAAGTCAAATTCATGACCATTATCAGATCTGATAACTTTGATTTTGGAAGAAAACTGGGTTTCAACAAGATGAAAGAAATGTGTTATGTGTTCCCGAACTTCAGATTTTGTTTTTAAGAGAATGATCCATGTATATCGGCTATAATCATCAACAATTGTCAAAAAATAACGATGACTATGTACAGAAGCAATAGAATTCGGACCCCAAATATCGGCATGTATAAGATCAAAAATGTTGGCTGAAACAGAGTTGCTTACAGGGAAAGAAAGTTTCTTATGTTTAGCTAAATGACAAGCTTTACAAGCTGAGCTATCAGAAATGGAAAGAGAAGGGATATCTGGTAAAAGTAACTTTATTCTGGAGTCTGAAATATGGCCAAGACGACAATGCCATATGTGTGAAGAAGAGCTAGAAACAACATTTGTGGATGAAGTAGAAAGGGTAAAGGATTGAACCGGATGATCAAGCAGATAGAGACCTTGAAGTGCCTTAGCTGTACCAATCGTCTTCCAGGATGGGAGAGCCTGAATATTACAAGAAGAAGAATGAAAGGTAAAACAACAAGGTAAAGTTGAGGTTAGTTTGGTAACAGACAGTAAATTGAATGTAAAAGCAGGGATATAAAGAACATCATGCAAACATAGATGATCAGTGAAAATAACAGTGCCAGAAATGGTAGCTTCAAGCTTTAAACCATTTGGTAAAGTAATAAGGATAGGTTTAATAGTTTTGTAGGTTGTAAAATAAGATAAAGAAAAAGTAATGTGATCAGTGGCACCTGTGTCTATGATCCAAAAGGGTGATTTGGGAGAGAAAGTACCTTCAGTGGTAGTTAAGGTGAGGGATGTATCACGGATAACATTGTTGGTAACAGGGGTAGCAGATATGGAAGGGGTGGATTGGAGTAACGCAAGCAATTGAAAGTGTTGTTCTTGAGTCAGAATAAAACCAGAATTATTAGTAGAATTATCAACTGAAACAGATGAAGGCTCAGCAACATCATCAGAATATACATTGTTTGCACGAGCCTGCCCTCTTACTTTGTATCCAGGAGGGAATCCATTTTTCCGGAAACAAGTTTCAACGGTATGCCTTGGTCGTTGGCAAAAAGTGCAAAACCTCTTGTCAACATAAGATTGAGCAATTGATTTCTTTGTAACAGCAAGAACACTAGAATCAGATGGTGCATCAGAAGTACTGATACTATTAACAAACATCTTGGAAGCACCAATAGCAAACTGCCTTTCTTGTTGAATAACCATGGAAAATACTTTATTGATAGTAGGCAAAGGATCAAGCAACATAATCTGTGATCTAACAGAGAGGTACTTATCATTGAGACCTTTAAGAAAACGGATAACACAATCATCTTCATGATAACGCTTGATTGTCTG
>JAOSBL010166526.1:0-11190 GCA_027568915.1 Erythroxylum roraimae
AATCTTCAGTGCTTTATTGATGCGTTAATGGCGTTTTTGCAAGATAGCTAAATTGATTTTGTGACATCTGGCTTTGTTTTTCTCTACTGACATAAACGTTTATGTCAGCTGGGTTTATATTGAGTTTCTTACGTAACCCAAGGCTGTCTGTATGAGTGTTGTACTTTATTATGGGTTACTATTGTTGGTTGCAAAAAGAAAAGATCATCTTGAGTGGGTGTTGTGTCAACTGCGTAGAGTGCGTCAATTGGGTTTTGGAAAGACATAGCTGAAAAGTTGTCCTCCTGGCTTGTGCGTGAAAGACACATAGGTGTCCTTTGATTTTTGAGTGGATGGTATATGTCGTGTCCCACATTATTTAATTGGAATTGTTGAAGCTGGATGATTTACATGAGGGAAGAACCTTGGGACTCTTGTTTTTGATATTGGGTTGTAGGAGTAGCACACAGTTGGGAGTGTCTCTCTCTTTATGCGTTGGTTTTCGACTAGAAGTTATTTGAGGACTGCGAGTATGTTCTGTCAATCGTAAACTTAGTCCAGTTGGTGAACAATATCCAGATTTTCCACAAGATTAGAGAAAATACTTACCATGCACCTTTGAAACGTCGCGAGTGCGTTACACAATCCAAATGGCATTCTTCGATAAGCAAAGGTGCCGAATGGACATGTAAAGGTTGTCTTCTCTTGATCCTTGGGTGCTATCAAAATCTGATGGTATCCTGAATAGCCATCTAAACAATAATAGTGAGATTTACCTACAAGTCTTTCAAGGATTTGATCAACAAATGGAAGCGGAAAATGATCTTTTCTAGTAACTGAATTAAGCTTCCTATAATCTATGCATACCCTCTAACCATTTTGAACACAAGTTGGTATTAATTCACCATCGCTATTTTCAAGTACAGTCACACCAGTTTTCTTCGAAACTACTTGGACCGAACTTACCCAATTGCTATCCAAAATTTGATAAATAATGCCCGCGTCAAGAAGCTTCAAAATCTCTTTCTTCACCGCTTCCATCATGGGTGGATTTAGACGACGTTGGGGTTGCCTCACTTCCTTCGCTTCATCTTCCATCAAAATTCGATGCATGCAAATAGTGGGACTAATATCTTTCAAATCAGCCACTGTCCAACCGAAAGCGTCTTTATTCTCTTTCAACACGTTAATCAGCTGGCCTGCCTGCAAAACCGAAAGTTGATTAGAAATAATAAGAGGCAATGTATCTTTCTCACCTAAAATGATGTACTTCAAATGACTAGGCAAGCTTTTCAACTCCAACATTGTTGGTTGATTAATGACAGCAGCAACTTGTCCACACTTTTGGACATTTCCACGGACGTGAGCTGGTGGAGGAGTGGTTCGGTGGTCTCCATGTTGCATAATTACGTCTCCATTTGTTCACTAGGCAAAACCGTTTCTTGGCCATCCTTCCACCGTGGTGCGTTTTCTTCTTCCAAGATCATTCCAAACTCATCTTTTTCCTCCAAAATCAAATTTTCCTACACCCATGTGTCAATAAAATCCACATAAATAATAGGTTGTCCATCATCCGAAATTTTCATGGTATTGTAAATATTGAACTTAATTAATTCACCATCAAATTCCATTGTTAAAGATCCATCATGAACATCTATTTTTGTTTTAGTAGTTTTCAATAACGGCCTTCCGAATAAAATCGGAGGAGAAGAAGATGTATCATCGGTGCCCATCTACAAAATATAAAAATCAGTCGAAAAAAGCATATTCCCTACTTGAACCAAGATAGCTTCTAACACACCCTTCGGATAAGCATTTGAGCGATTCGCTAATTGAATCACTACATTAGTTTCTTTAAGAGGTCCAACATTTAAAGATTTATAAACATCATATGGCTTGACATTTATGGACGCACCTAAATCTTAGCTCTTTCAATCTGCAAATCACCAATTTGACATGGGATAGTAAACATACCTGGGTCTTGACATTTGGGTAGAAGCTTCTTCTTTTGTAAAATCGCTGAAACGTTCTCTCCCAATTGCACTTTCTCATCAAATTTTAATTTCCTGTTTGAAATGCAAAGCTCCTTAAGGAATTTAACATACCGTGGAATCTGTTAATTGCATCAAGGAGAGGAATATTTACCTGAACTTTTCTAAAAGTCTCCCAAATTTCCTTCTCTTGCTCTTCCTTCTTTGCTTTGGCAAATCGACTCGGAAAAAGAGGTGGAATCACCATATTTTGCAGCTTGTTTTGCGTCATTTCTAGTTGTGAAGGTGCCTTTTGCATGATTTCTTCTTCTACCTCTCTTCTAGAATTTTTCGGAAGTGGTTCCTGCAATTCCTTACCATTCCGCAACGTGATAGCCTTTGCACTTTGTTTAGGATTGATCTACAGTTGTGCTAGAAAATTTCTGGAAGTTCACGCTTCCAATCGATTTATGGCAGTTGCCATTTGGCTAATTTGATTGTCGATATTCCTTTCTTGATTCTCAATATTTCTTTGTTGATTCTCAATATTTCGGATATTTGCTTCAGTACTCCACTGAAATGTCAAAGTGTTAGTGGCCAAAGATTGCACTATATATTCCAAAGAAGTCTTACGTTCAGAATTGGATGTTGTATTTTGATTTTGCCAAGGCATATATGATTGTCTATATTGCTGGAAATTCGTGGTCATTTGCTGCCCTTGAGGATTCCCATATCTCAAATTCGGGTGATCGCGCCACCCCATATTGTAGGTGTTAGAAAATGGGTCGTACTTCCTTTGACTCGGTCCAGCAAATCCTCCCATGGCATTCACCTGTTCTGCATTTTCCTCCTGCAAAATTAGAAATACATCAGTAGAATGTCCTAACATTGAACATATTCCACATACCTTTGCTTCTTCTTTCTTCGTAACCGCCAATTGTCGCACCAAAGAAGTAAGGTCATCCAATCTTTTCTCCAATGTGGTCACATTCACTTCATTCACGCTTTTTGATCCATGCCCAGTACGTATTCCGAATTGTTGAGTGTTGGAAGCCATGTTTGCAATCAATTCCTTTGCGGCCACCGGCGTTTTGTCAACTAAGGCACCACCACTTGCAGCGTCAATCATACTCCTATCTGAAAGCAAAAGACCTTCGTACAAATATTGAATCAATAGCTGGTCAGTTATTTGGTGGTGTGGACAGCTAGCTTAGAGTTTCTTGAATCTTTCCCAATACTCGTAGAGTGTTTCTCCCGTATGTTGTCAAAGTCTGCAAATTTCCTTTCGAATATTGGCTACTCTTGATGCTGGAAAATATTTCTCGAAGAAAAGCCTCTTCATTTTAGCCCATGTTTGAACGTTTGCTTCGGCTGAATAGTACAACCAATCTTGAGCATCATCCTTGAGGGATAATAGGAAAGCTCATAGCTTAATCTGCTCTTCCGTCACATTCGTCAGCTTCATTCCCATGCAAACCACATCAAATTCCTTCAAGTGTTTAAACGGATCTTCTCCCGGTAAATCCCTGAAATTAGGTAATAAATGAATCAGCCTAGATTTTAATTCAAAAGTATTGTTATCACCTAAATTTGGAAAGTTGATGCAGTGGGGTTGTTGAGTGTCTGTGGGCGCAGCTAATTCGTGAAGGGTGTGGTTTGCTGCCATCCGTTCCATTTTTTTGCATTTGTTGCTGCTGTTTTGTCTGTTTCCGTAGCCTCTTTGTTGTCTTCTCGATCTCCTAATCAAATAACAATTGGGTTGTTTTGTCTACTCGTGTAACATACATATACCGTTAAGAAATTCTCCGACAACGGCGCCAAAATTTAGTACTGTTGTCATTTGTAACCAAATTTAAAAAGAAACCAACTTTCGTCAGTACAAAATAATGTAGTAGTGGAAAGTAAGGATAGTTCCAACGAAAAATTTTAACGGTAAAGATTATATGAGTTTAAAACTAAAACAAAATAGGGGGTTTGGTTCATGTAATTTAAGAAATTAAAAATAACAAAAATCAGAAATTAACAAAAATAATTGGATCTGAAAATTTAAGAGACAAATCTTGGTTTCGAGTCACCGATGTTATCACACTAAAATGGATCCTTGATATAAAATTCAATTCATCAATAAATATTCATTGGGGGACGTTTTCTCTTAAGTGTAAATGAATAGAAACATGTATTCTAAGCATTCTTATTAATCAACAACCTAGATACGATCATAGGTTCAATTGAATAATAGCTTTAAGAACTAAGAAACCAATGAATAAGATAACACATGTACGACATGCATTTAATTAAGATGAGTATCTTCTTAGAATTTTTCACTCTAACATAAAGAAGGTAATCCTAATTGCTACTTATGATTAACAAAACTGAACGTCATATTTCATTTATCTAGCTATTGAATGAATCAATTCCTAGTTACACACCTAAAAATCAATCAATTCAATTAGAAAAAGTAATTCGGAAGACACTCAATGTTCATCAACAAAGCAAACTTTATTAAAACATCTCACACATAATAGATGATAACATGGTTCTCCTCAACCAAGAAAAGGAGTTTAGCTACTCATAACGAAAGTGAAAATCAAAGAAATGACAAAACATAAAGTCTCCATCCCTAGTTTTCCTCTAAATAATCCGAAAATACTTAGAAGAAAAGTGTAGAAACGTCAACTAAAACTGAAGGAAAAGCTGTAGAAATTCTAAAACTATTCTAAAACTAAAGGTTGAAGTGAACAGTAAAATTCCCTTCCTTTTATGCTTTTCGATCCCTCGTCTCTCTCCTTTCTTGTGATCTTCTACAGATTACCTATCCCATAACTTCAGGTGGTCAATCCTTATCAATAAGGATGCAATCTTATCATAAAAATCTGAAGTGAATCAGAATTGAATTTGAAAACAGATTCTGCAGATGGTTTCCATCCTTGCACGTGCCCACACTTAGTCAATGAATTTTATGTCAATCTGAAATTTTGACTTATCTTTACTTTCCTTGCCTCTTTTTAATTCAATTTCATCTCCCAAGTGTTGAAAATCATCTGAAAACAATTAAGAAGCAAATCCATCAATTTGGAATAATAATTTCAACACATTAAAGAGATTTATATACCAAATAAGTGCAAAATGACAACTTAATAGCTCAGGTTGATAATGACCAAAGTCACGAATGGACTATGGTTTCAGCTTGCTCATTCCATTTGACTCCTCACAAGGATTGGTTTCACACATAGGAACCAGTCGATCAAGGATTAGTAATGATGGGGAATGACAACACTTGTAGGATTGCGGGCATAGGAAGTATAAAAGTTCAGATGCATGATGGGATAGTGAGAACATTATCAGATGTAAGGCATGTCCCTGATATGAAGAGAAATTTGATCTCTCTAAACACCTTAGAAGACTATGGCTATGATTTCGTCGGAAGGAATGGTTCGCTGAAGATCATCAGAGGATCACTAGTAGTCATAGAGGGCCATCAGAAAGGGAAACTCTACATTTTGAATGGCAAGACCATTGAAGGCTAGTCTACAGTTGCTGAATCATCTATGTCCGATGAAGAAGTAACAAAATTATGGCATGTGCAGTTAGGTCATATGAGCGAGAGAGGCCTTTCTGAATTGAGCAAGCAAGGACTAATTGAAGACCAAAAGGTTAGTAAACTAGATTTTTGTGAGCATTGCGTATTTAGTAAACAAAAGAAATTTTCTTTTATTAATCTAGCAAAACACAATACTAAATGAACCCTTGATTACATCCAGGTTGATGTTTGGGGCCCGTCTTGTGAGGCATCTCTTGGTGGTGCTCGTTAAATAGTCACTTTCATTGATGATTTTTCAAGGAAAGTTTGGGCATATTTCTTAAAGCATAAAAGTGAAGCCTTTACTTCTTTCATGGAATGGAAGACCATGATTAAGAAACAAACCGGGAAGCAAGTGAAATGGTTAAGAACAGATAATGGCTTGGAATTCTGTTCAGGAGAGTTCAATAAATATTGTAAAGATCAAGGAATTGTGCATCATTAGACTATTCTAGGTACCCCAGAAAAAAATGGTGTGGCTAAACGGATGAACAAAACCTTATTAGAAAGGGCAAAGTGCATGCTTTCGAACTCTAGACTGGGGAAAAAGTTTTGGGCAGAGACAGTCTCAACAACTTGTTTTCTATTAAACAGATCTCCTCATACATTTATCGATTTAAAGACACCTAAAGAAGTTTGGTCAAGTAAACCAGAAAATTATGGTGACATTAAAGTATTTGGATGTCCAGCTTATGCACATGTAAGTGAAGGGCAACTAGAACCCAGATCAATCAAGTGTGTCTTTCTTGGATACGCTCCAGGAGTTAAAGGGTATAGATTGTGGAATCCACAAACTTCCAAAGTTTTCACATCCAGAAATGTTGTGTTTGATGAGGCATTTATGCTACATCAAAAGGAGGAGTTAACTGTTCCTAATATTGTTGACAATAACATTGAGAAGAATGAGATTGGAAGTAAGGTGAAGCTCCAAATGCATTCTGAGAGCCATGATCAGGATGTTAAAGATACTCAAGTTGAGGTGGAATGACAAGCCAATATGAATAATGTTCAGTCATCTCGTTTTATTGCTATTGATGGTCCCCGTCGTTTGAATCAAGGTGTACCTCGACAGAGGTTAATTGAGGAAGCAGACTTTGTTGGGTTTCCTTTTGTAGTTGCTGAGGAGACTGAGAGTTATTTTGAGTCTGCTAGTTATAAGGATGCAACTACTTGTCCAAAATATAATAAATGGGTTATGGCTATGCAGGAAGAAATCGAATCACTTCAAAAGAATGACACTTGGATTCTAGCAAAATTACTGAAAGGTAAAAGAGCAATCAAGTGTAAATGGGCGTTCAAGAAAACAGACGAAATTTCTAGAATTTAAGAACCAAGGTATAAAGCTAGACTTGTTGCTAAAGGATTTAGTTAGGTACCGGGAGTTGACTTCAATGACATTTATTCACCCATTGTGGAACATAGTTCCATTCGGCTGTTTCTTGGTCTTGTTTCACCTGATGACCTTGAATTGGAGCAACTAGATGTTAAAATAGCATTCCTGCATGGTGATTTAGCAGAAGAAATTTACATGCTGCAACCCGAAGGTTTTCAAGTTTAAGGCAAGGAGGACCATGTTTGTAAACTCCAGAAGTCATTGTATGGTCTCAAGCAATTGCCTCGACAGTGGTATAAAAGTTTTGATACATTTATTTTAAATCTTGGTTTTAGGAGAAGCAGTTATGACTCTTGTGTTTATGTGAGATCAGTTGGTGATGGTTCCTTCATGTGTTTACTACTTTATATGGATGGCATGCTCATCGCAGCTAGGAGCAAGTCAGAAATTGCCAAGATTAAGGCACAATTAAGTGCAGAATTTGAAATGAAGGATTTAGGTGTAGCAAAACGCATCATAGGTATAAAGATCAAGTGTGATCGTAAGGCTAAGAAGCTTTATATTTCTCAAGAGGGTTATGTACACAAAGTTCTAGAGAGGTTTGGTATGTGCAAAGCCAAACCAGATACTACACCTCTTGCTGCACACTTCAAGTTGTCGTCATGACAATGTCCAATCTCATATGAAGAAACTGAGAAAATGGAGAAGACATCATATGTTAGTGCTGTTGGGAGGATTATGTATGCGATGGTTTGCACATAAGTGATGTTGGGAGCATTATGTATGCAATGGTTTGCACACGCCTTTATTAACACAGATCATTAGCATGGTGAGTCGTTACATGGCTAATTCAAGGAAGGAGCATTGGCAAGCAGTGAAATGGATATTAAGGTATCTCAAAGGTACGTCTACGACTTATCTTGAGTTTGGAAATTCTATAGCTAGTTCGATATGTGGATTCAGATTTTGCAGGTGATCTTGATACTCGACAATCCACATCTGGATACATTTTTACTTTTAGTGGTTGCGTTATAAGTTGGAAAGTTTGTTTGCAAGCTACAATAGCTCTTTCAACTACAGAAGCTGAATATGTGGCAATCAATGAAGCAATGAAAGAAGTAATTTGGCTGAGAAGTATCTATGCAGAGCTTACTCAAGATGACCGTAGATTAGAGATAGTGATAGCCAAAGTGTGTGAATTTTTAAATATGGGCAGAGTGTAGAGTCCACTATTAAGAATTGGGCTTGAGTCAACTATTGTCCAAATAACTAGAACTAGTTGTTTGGATAGTTAACCCTTACCACTTATAAATCCTTTAACATTTTCATGTTTAACCAATATGGGACACTCTAACACTTTCCCTCAAGTGCAACTGAGGCTGGACATCCAGTTGTCACTTGAAATATGCGCAGTGGTAACCAGACCGGGCCGCTGGAACTGGACATCCAGACGGACAACCGGGAAATTAATAATCCAAACCAAACCTGCTCTGATACCATGTGAATTTTTAAATATGGGCAGAGTGTAGAGTCCACTATTAAGAATTGGGCTTGAGTCAACTATTATCCAAATAACTAAAACTAGTTGTTTGGATAGTTGACCCTTACCACTTATAAATCCTTTAACATTTTCATGTTTAACCAATATGGGACACTCTAACAAAGTGCTAGTTTCTTAACAAAAGATAACATGTTCCATAAGCGCAATAAGCACGTTGATGTCAAATATCACTTTGTTTGAGAAGTCATTACAAAAGGTGATATTATGGTCGTGAAGGTTAGTACGCTAGATAATGCTACTAATATGATGACAAAGACTCTTCCTGGATCCAAGTTCCAACACTACTTGGACTTGGTTAATCTTGTTTCTTAAGTATCGTTCAATTTGGAGGCGGCCATGAAATTTGAACAGGAAGGTTATAATTCAGTCTACTCAATTTCGTTTTAAGGTGGAGAATTGTTTGTTTGCAACACAATTGATGCAAGGTGGAGTTTGTTATGTTTGCCTTAATTTTGTATCTTAGCCTTCATCCCATATTATTTGTGAAAATAAGCCTCAAGTCTTTAGTCTTTTATATATATGGTTCTGTCCCATATTGGCTAGATAACATAAGCTTTTTGTCTTTAACTCCTATATAAGGAGTCTGGTGGTGGCTTTTAGAATATAAGTTGCTACTTGGTAGAGGCTAATAATACAAGTGTTTAGTCACTTTACTTGTAAGAGAACTTTTGTACTCCTCCATTGTAAGGATTTTTCTGGCTTGCCGCTAATGTTTTTCCCCGTGTTGGGGTTTTCTTCATAAGTTTTTGTGTCCCTCTTACTTTGTGCTTGCATTTAAAGTTCTTACTTTCGTTGGTTATTATTTAGTGTTGTTTTCTATCTACTTTCTTTGTCGATATAGTTCCTTTAGGCTGCAGCCATCATAACAGTAGTAATGCTCTCCGGAGGGTGTAGGAGTGACGTTCTCCGGAGGATGTAAGACTGATGTTTATAGGGCTGGTCATTATTAAGTCTCCGATGGCGTTCGTGGAAGTGCACAGAAGGACGTTTTCAGGACTCTGAGTACATCGTGCTCATTAGTCTGGAAGTTGAAAGCTGAAGAGAATGAAACAATACAATATATAAGTAAACCAACATGAATATTAGAGACGTGAATTAGTTGAAAAAAGAGTATATATTGAGATTTACTTAAGATGTTGCTGCAAATTTTTTGCCATTAGCCCAATTTGAGTATATAGTTGCCCCACCTTGTGGGCCGGTCCAGCCTATGCTGTCTCCGACCACATGCACCGTTTGAGCCATCGCACAATTTAACAGACCCGCCACCACGACTGAAATGAAAACTACACCGATAATCTTGCCATATCTTTTGATCTCAGTCTGTTCTCTCTCAAAACTTCTCTACTTTGTGCTTGCTTTTGTCTGTCTTTTAGATATTGTTGTTGTGCTACAACTTGTTCACATAGGGTCTATATACATATATATTTACGGAAGCATGTTAGAGTTGACTGCGTCAAAGACACTGTTTCTAGCAAGTAAATTGTCCCACACGGTCAGCAAGAATGCTGAGTCTTGTATGCTAAGTCATGAAGTCTTGAATTAAAGGCCTAATGGCCAAAGTTGAAATTTTAGAGGCGGAGACTAATCAGCCATCTCATTAGGGTCACCTCTGACCTAATGTACGAGTAACTTCATCAAGTGGCTGTAGACATGTAGTCGTAATTAAATGTCTACCTATTCAATAAAGTCCTTCACATGCTTTGTGAGTGGACTATTAAACAAAAAATGCTTAAGTGATTGAAGTTGTTAAGGGACTTGCAAAATTTGCATGTAATAGACTCTTAAGGGGTGGTCTTGGTTCATAGGGATTTCTTAAATGTTTTATAGGTTTTGATTTGTAATTCCCTTAAGAACTCCTCTAGTTTTTCTAAGTTTCTGATTGGTTCGTAGGGGTTTCTTACATGTCTTATAGGCTTTGAACTTGGAATTCCTTAAGAACTCCTTATCTGGCGTCTCTAAGCGTTAGACTCATCTGGGTTTCGTCATGAAAGTTACAAAAATTACTTAACCGATCGCTTTAGTATTTGACTCGTCAAGTAATCCATATTTATAGTCGACTAATTATTACAGGCATGGTAACGCCCGGCTTATGAGCCAGTCTTATCAATTTTTTTAAAATAATGTTTTAAAAGTTAAAAGTATAAAATAATATATTTTTAATTAAGTTTGGGTCAGGACTGACTAAGGTTTAACTTTTTTAAATAAAACGATATTAAAATAATTAAACTTCAGGTCAATTTAAGATTAGACCTAACATATGGGTTGATCCATTAAAAATACCTGAATCTGAACCCATGAATTAGCCCCTTATCGTTCCTAATAAAAAGTGCATGTAATTAATCGTGTTACTAGCAAATTGACGTGCAATTATATGTTTAAAAAATTGAGTTAGCTTTTATGTGAAAAATCTGTACAATCATTTGAGTTGAATATATTATTTAATTTTAAATTATTAATTTATTTAAAATTTATAATTAACAGATTATTTCATGCATCTAATAATTTACTAAATTTTTGCCTAAAATATAATGCTGTGATTCTATTTAAATTTACATTCAGAATAAAAAGATTAAACTTTTGTTATTTACTTCTTAAGAATTTTTATTAACTAATTTTATATAGTAATTAGTGACTCAATATTTTGTTCATTATTTTATTTTGAATATGAGATAGTAAATATTTGAATAAGGGTATATATACATAAAAACTGATTTCTAAAGCAGAATAAGCATTCTTCAAAAACTCAAAATAACTAAAGTTGACTTTT
>JAOSBL010166543.1:0-11189 GCA_027568915.1 Erythroxylum roraimae
GCATATGTATATCTAGCATTCATACTTTATTTAAGAATTTAAATATGCATCATTGTAACTCAACTTAATACACTTCAACCATCAAACACAAGCACTTTATTATGCACTTTACTCGAACATCTAAAGATGCAATGCATATCAATTGGCTCGAGGGTTCCATGAACAAAACAAAGAAACCGAAGTTTACTCTGTAAACAAAACAAATCCACTTTTCAGATTTCGTGGGCCACAAGCGGGTAGCCAGGAGAAGGCTTTACGTCGACGTGCACGTGACTTACGAAACGGTTCCTCTCTCGCCTAAACACAATCAATTTATGCTCAATTTAGTCAATCATAATTTGCACTCTCATGCCTTTTTCATTTCATCATTTTCTTATATTTTCATGCTTTTCTTCTTTTCATGTAATTCAAAATGTCATAACCTTTTCAAGGTATAACATGATCACAATGCATCATGCATTTCAAAGTATTCATAATTATTTCAATTCAAGCATAACACTTTAAACAAAACCACATAAACACGCATAGGTAAGAATTTTGCCCAATTACGTAATAACTATAAATACATTACCCACCTAATAAGCTTGCGGAAATCTAAGTCAAGCTTGCCTTTCCCATTGCTCTTCGGTAGTATTTCCTTGGTTTCCTAAAACAACCAAGGTTCCAATCAAAACAACATTCCAATAAAGTTCATAAACTTCAAAATCACAAGGTTTCATCAAACATAAATTTAACACAGATCTAACCTACCCATGACCCATCTAGGTTAGAAAAACCAAGACCTAGTTTAGAAATCCATAAAATCTACCTAGGGTTTCTCCTAATCCATCTTCTTTCCACAAGAACCTCCTTGCTCTCTAACTCCTTCATCCTCAACACAACCCATTCTTTTAATAAAGCAAGAAGAAAAGATGGTTAATTTACCTCAACAACTTGATTTCTCCTTCTCTTCTTCTTCACCGAAACCTCTATTTTTCTCTCTTATTTTCGTTCCTCTCTTCTTTCTCTTTGGTTCTCACGACACTTCTCTCCTCTTCCCATACAAAACCACTTTTTGATGGTCTTTTTCCCCATGTTACCCTTCATTTACCTTGTCCTTCCCATTTTGCCCCTTCTTTTACTTTAATCCATCTACTATCTCCTTTAAGCTAACTTACTTCTAACCTTCCCACATTAATTCTAACTTAATTCAAATCCTTCCATCAATTTCTAATCCTTATTCATGCCACTAAATTTGTGATTGAATTCAAACAAATAATCAACAATTGAAAGAAAAATAACCCAAGACCTAAAAAGAGTCTAAACGCATATCGCAAAAATTTGAAAAAAATTTCGGGGCCTAACAGATCAACTAATCTATCCAACATTGTCTTTGTTGTAACTAAAAAGAACATTAGAGACTCCTTTTTCTCTCTAAACTTTCTCCGCTTCTTTGAATAGATCCTTCTATCTCAACAACCTCTAACTTTGCTTGCTCATTGCAGCTCCTTTTTTTTTTCTATTTTTCACCCAGCTTCACCATTTCTAGCCCTTCCTTCATTTCTGCCTAGTTGTCACGACCAGGGGTTGTTTTATATTTCTGCCCATACTTTCCTCTCCAACCCTTGTTTCTTTTTGTTGTACCTAGTAACTGTCCCAAAACACACTCACCCTGTCATAATCAGACTTCCATTTAAATCTTAATGGAGTATGATTTTCCCTTTTTACTATCATCTTCCATCTCCTCCCCTACTCCATCAAAACCAAATATCAAAAACCCTAACATGCCAGCCGACACTCACTCCCCTTCCCATGCAATAAACTAACCTTCCATAACCCCAATCGCCTAAACTCATTCTCCTTCCCATTCAACATATCAACCTTCCATAACCCTAACCCACTCAACTCTAATTGCGAATGTGTTTAAGAATTTTACTGAAACTAGAAAAATCCAAAAACAGGTAGTAGGGGACAATTCGAATTCTTCCTTGTTCGATAGCCCTCTTGTTGAACTTAAAGGAAAGCTGATCGTGGCCCAAGTATCGAGATTCTAAAGGAAGGTGCAAAGACTTGGGAAATAATAATTATAGGCTTCTCATAGATAAATGTCCTACTTTCCCTATGATACAAGCACAGACTCAAAAAAATTGAAAGGTAGAGGCTTACAAGAGGTGGTGTTAACTGAGAATTATAACATTATATTCACCTTCACTTCAAAATCTGAAGCTCAAAAGGTGATAGAAGAAGGCCCATGACACATCTCACAGCTTCCTTTATTTCTCCAGAACTGTCAACTTGGTATGGAATTAGAAAAAATCATATTAAATAATATTGCTTTATGGGTGAACATACACAATATTCTTTTGGAATATTGGACAAAAAAGGTTTAAGCATGCTAGGAAGCTATTTGGGAAAGTCAATATGGATGGATGAAAATACATCTTTGAGGAAACAACTAGATTATGTGTGAGTATAGACATTTCTAAAGAAATGAAAGATAGTATTCCAATATTGAGCTTAGTAGATGGAAATACTCTCAGAGAAGACAAGGTAATGGTTACTTGTCAATAGAAACCATCCCTATAAGCACAAGGTAAAGGATAAAAACCAACGAGGAAAGTATTCACGAAGGAGACTATTAGGAGTTGATGGGGTTGGATGAGGCCAAAACTGAAGGAAACAAAACGTTGATCGAAACTAAAATTTTGTAAGGGATTCCGGAGGATCATGGGGGCTTAGATAAAGTGGATAGAGTTCAAATGATGATAACAAGAGTGAGAAAAATGAACCCACAACAAATGCCATATAACCATTGGAAGATCACCACCATTTGCGGATAGAAGTAAGAAATTTGGTAAGAAACTAGAGGGTTAATAAGGGTTTGGATAAATAAAAAAGTACTTGTAATAAAGAAAAGGGGGTTGAGCAAAATGAAGCATCTTCAAGAGGCTTACAGCAAAATGAAGCCCAACAGTAAGTAGACATGCTACAACAGTTGGAAGACTAGCAGAAAGAGGACAATCAAAAGGAAAAGTTTGAAAAAGTGTTATCTAGAAAGAGTTATAGGCGCAGTAGGAAAGGCTCAAACAGTAAAAGCATTACTACATTGCCTTTCTAGTATGGAATGTAAGAGGAATAAACAACCGTTTGAAGCTCATTGCTTTAAAGGATTTTGTTCAACATGAGAAGCCTATGTTATTTCGTTTATTGGAAACAAAATCTAACTAGAAAATATTTGAAATAAGAGGAATAAACATCTATTTAAAGCTTACCAGTACTATGGGTATGGAAGAATCATCATTTTTTATATAGGGAATTAATGGAATTGGAAGCATTGGAAGCTAGTGAATAGTTCATTCACAAAAAATGACATTCAAAATGGAGAATTCTACAGCTTTGGCTAACTTTGTTTACGGTTTTAATACTACTTTCCAAATATCTTATTTGTGGAGCTCACTAAGAAGATTAAAAGGGTCAGTTAGAGGACTTTGGATTATTAGTGGTGACTTCAATACCACTCTTCATAGGTTATAGGTTGAAGGGAATTTTAATTTGTTCAACTACAACTCAGATTTATTTGATTGTACCAAGATGTGGAACTATCTGATTTAAAATTTGAAGGTTATAGATTCACATGGAAAAATAAACAAAGCTTTAAGTGGTTCATTCAGAAGAAAAAAAAAACTGGATAGGGCCTTGGTGAATGTTGATTGGTTAATGACCATTTCATAAAGTAAAGCCATTTTTTTAAATCTAGGATTTTCAAATCATACCCCTATGAAGGTGGATAATCTTTTTAAAAAGGTTAGGGTTAAACATCCCTTTAAATTTAATAACTTCCTTACTAATGTGGAGGAGAAGCCATTTCCAAGTGCATTAAAGAAGTTGTGCATGAGTTGTTCAAAAATGGAGTGTTACTTAAAGAGATTAATAGGATCTCCTTGTGTTTGATTCCTAAGATCCATAATCCTACAACTTGGAGTGATTTTAGACCTATTTCTTGTAGTAATTTTATTTATAAGATCATTGTTAAAATCATAACAAATAGGCTAAAATTTGTATTGTAATTCATCATCAGTGAGAACTAAGGAGCCTTCTTAAGCAAAAGGAATATTGGTGATAATATTCTAATTTTACAGGAGCTTCTTAATGGGTATAAAAGAGGAAATACTCCACAAAACTGCACCATTAAAGTGGATCTTCAAAAAGCTTTCAATAGTGTCAGTTGGAGATTTATGTTACAAATTGTGGAAGTTATGAAATTTCCCCAAATGTTTATCAAATGGATTCAAAAATGCATCACTACTGCTTCCTTTGGGATTCTAATTGATGGCATTCCAAAAGAGATGTTCAAAGGAAAAAGAGGACTTAGGAAAAGGGATCCTCTTTCCCCTCACTTCTTTCTAATTTGCATGGAAGTTCTCATCCTATTGCTAAAACACAAAATCTCTTCAACTATTAAATTCAAGTACCACTCCAAGTGTAAGTTGCTTTTACTAGCAAGTTTATGTTTTGTAGATGATCTAATCCTGTTAAGCGAGACTGATACTCACTTAGTTTCTTTACTAATAAGTACCTTATAAAGTTTTAAGAAGATATCTGAATTGAGCATTAATTTCTAGAAAAGCTTCTTCATCTGGTCAAAAAGCGCAGCACATCTCTCAAAGAATTTGTCACTCATCATTAGAATGGAAAAACAAGACCTTCCTATCCTATACTTAGGAATTCCTATCTCCTCGAAAAGACTACGATTTAGGGAATGTCTACCCTTGATTGAAAAGATACAAAAAAGATCAGGTCTTGGATAAATAGAACTCTTTCCTATGGTGATAAGCTTCAACTCCTGAATTCGGTCATAATGTCAATGTATATTTACTGGTTCTCTCCTATATTTTTATCCAAAGGGTTATTAAAACTGTGGAGAAAATGATGAAACAGTTTCTATGGAGTAAAAGGAAAGGAGAAAAAGGAATAGCTAAAGTGAGCTAGATCCACATATGTCAACCAAAAGCAACTGGAGGATTGGGATTAGAAACAATCAGCAGAAGCAATAGACGTCTACTGTCGAAGAGATTATGGAGAATTTTAAGCGAAAAAGAATCATTATGGATCAAATGGGTACACAACTACATATTAATTAAGGGGTGGCAATTTATAGGAAACTAAACCTAAAGATAGTTAATCTTGGTTCTTCAACCAAATCCTTTGGTTATGGGAAGAGGTTCAACAATATATTGCATGCAGAATAGGGGCAGGAGATAGAATTTCATTATGGTATGACAACTGGATAGGCCAAGGGGCACTAATTCATAATCAGATGGCTAGGGATATCCTAGATAGGTTCTCAGAAAAAGCCAAGATACAGGAAATAATTGCAAATGGCAACTGGTCTCTATCCCTAGAGGAGATTAGAATTTTATCAATCCCATAGTACAAACACAATGGTGGAGAGGATACTTATCTATGGAATGACCTATCTGTTTTAGAAATAACCAATAGGAAAGCAAAAGAAGTAATGTATGGGACAAACACAAGCATTGAGAGGAGTAAGTTGGTTTGGAGCAAAACTCTTAAGCCAAATGGCAGATTTTTGCTTTGGTTAGCCATGTTGAATAAACTCAGAACCATGACAAGGTTAAAGTTCCTATCCTATCCTAAACAATGTGTCTTATATAATATGGAGGAAGAGGATAAAGATCACCGATTTTTCAGGTGTGAATATTCTAAAAAAGTTTGGCAGAGAATGTCCTCTTTATGCACACTTAGTTGTAGTCAAAGCAGTCTAAGTGACATCTTACAATATATATTACAGATTCATATATCCAAGCACGATAAGGAAGTATACATGGTAGCAATTGCAATATGTATCCAAGAGATATGGAAGGAGAGAAACAACAGAAGATTTACAGGAAGATCTATACGTTTAAATTCTCTCACTAAACTCGCAATTGCAAGTATAAGAGAGGAGTTGATTGTCAATCAGATGGAGAAAAAGTGTAGTAAGAGGCTAGCGATTTCTTTTAGACTTTAATAAGTCTCCAAGAAACCACCAAATAAGTGCCTAAGTTTCTATTTAGCTAAGATTGGGTTTCTTGAGCTTCTAGGGAACCTATAAATAGAAGGAAGTACAATAAAAAAAGGCTTTTCCTAAATATCTGGAAATCAACAGGGATGTGAGTTACAATATGTTTGTAACCCAAGGATTATCATTCAATATAGGGCAGTCATCCATAAATCCATAAAAGAGAGAAATTACTCGATATGTTAAATGAAGGCTAAGAATCATCCAAAGATCTCTAGAAAACATCTTGTAATCAGGATTAAGCATAAGGACAGTGTAGAAGAGTTAAGAAACTTTTAAAGTTGGGGTTAGCTCTCACCTGGTATAGGACCAAACCTCCATGTATGTCTCCTGTGATGCTACAATACATTGAATCACGACCACCAGTAAAGAAGAAGAAGAAGATGCATGCTTCAACACAAAGACTCCACCAGCGCGGGGTAGAAGAAGTCCCTCAACACTTCTACCTTAAATGGGAAGACCAATGATTAAAAAGAACAAGAAGAAACGTAATTTAAGACAGGAATTCCATACCTTGGTAGATATCACCAGCGAGGAGTTGAAGAAGACCCTCGGTGCCTCTGCCTTAATTTGGAAGCTTCTGGAGTTGCCTTTAGAAGGGAGGGGTTTCTTTACCCTCTATAGAAAAATCACCGAATATGCTTGCTAATGCATTTGTTTGTTTCTATGTTTACTACGTTGTTGTTTAATGCATTTGTTTATAGCTGTGTTTATTACATTATCGTCTGGTTAGTTCATGGGTATTACAACGTTGTTGTTTAGCTTATCCTTAATATAGGAGAGGCTTTCTAGAAAATTTTACGTTTATCTATTATTTATTTCAATAAATTCTTAATTAAAAAACTAATTTATTCAACAAATACTAAAGAAATAGTTAATGATTTAGCATTATCATCATATAAAGTGAATAGATTGATTCATGTACAAACAAGGATATTGAATAGGTGTCGTATATATGAAAAAGGATAAAAAAAATTTATTATTTTCATTTAGGAATGGCAATAGGCGGGCCCATGGGCAGTCGCACTAATTTTTTTAAAATTAAAAATGTAAAACATCTTTTTTTAATTTAGTCCTAGCTTGGGCTGCTTAGGCCTAGACTTACTCGAGACCTAATTCTTTTAAGCAAAATGATATCGTTTTGCTCAAAATTATTAAGCCTCAAGTCGGCCTAGGCCTAGACCTGACCCATAAGTCGTCCATTTAAAAACACTTGAACTTGGGCTCATGGGCTAACCCATTATCATCTCTATTTTTATTTTAAATTGCTTTTTGTGTGAATATATTCCTTTATAAAATAATTGAGGGAAACACATTTTTTAAAAAATAAAAATATGTCCATTAAGAAGAACATTAGTAAATGAAAAGAAATTAGATTTGTAGAAATTTAGTGATTTTTATTTGTCACTTACATAGAAGTTTTGAACTGAAAAAATTATCATTCAAGTAATGACATATCATTTAAGATTTTTTTTTCGTTGTTTGTTTAAATTTTGAGATTTAGTTTTTTTAGATTTTATAATTTACGAAAATTATAAAAATTAGTTTTTTAGTTTTATAATGTAATTTACCATTAATTAATTATTTTTTTAAAAGAGAGGTTGTCTGAATTCTTTACAGTTTACAATACGATTTGGTTTTTACTTCGGGTAGAGATAGCAAATAAACCTATGACCAGACCTTTCTTGTCATAGCCCAACACATTTGCAAAGCCCAATACGAAGCCTTAATTTTTTTGGTGCTTGTCCTAAGAAGACATCGCCACCGAAAACAAGCAACAAGGCAGGCAGATCCGAGAAGAAGAAAGAAACCCTAGAGCCAATGGTGTGCATAAGGAAAGCAACCATAGATGATCTGTTGGCGATGCAGGCATGCAACTTGCTTTGCCTTCCCGAGAACTACCAGATGAAATACTATTTCTATCACATCCTCTCTTGGCCTCAACTCCTCTATGTTGCTGAAGATTACAATGGTCGCATCGTTGGCTATGTCCTTGCCAAGATGGAAGAAGAATCCAACGAGTGCCACGGTCACATCACCTCTCTTGCTGTCCTCCGTACTCACCGCAAGTTGGGTCTCGCCACTAAGCTCATGAACGCTGCCCAAACCGCCATGGAACAGGTACACCTTTTGCCGGTATAAATTTGTGCTTTTGGTGGATTTCTTCTGTTGCAGGTTGCCCGTATGAATTTGGGGGGTTTTGTTACTTTGTTTAAGTTAAATTATTCCACAGAAAAATTTGGGCTTTTCTTACTTTGTTTAGTTAAACTTTGCCCATATAAATTTGCGTTTTATGTTTCACTTTTTGGGGAAAGCGTTCTCTTAAAGTTTTAATACAGATTTGATTCGTGTGTTGCTGTCCAATAGGTGTTTGGAGCCGAGTACGTTTCACTTCACGTGAGGAAGAGCAATAGGGCTGCTTTCAATTTGTATACGGAGACATTGGGTTATAAAATCCATGATGTGGAGGCCAAGTACTATGCAGATGGAGAGGATGCTTATGACATGCGGAAACAACTTAAAGGGAAGCAGAGCCACCATCACGGGCATCAGCATCATCATCATGGACATCACCATCATCATCATGGTGGTGGTTGTTGTTCAGCTGATGCCAAGCATGTGGAAGGTAAGCCTGAGCCGAGACAAGAAGCAAAGGGCAGCTCCAAAGCAGAATCTAAAGCAGGATGAAGGTTTGATTACGCTTTTCTTATCTTAGTTTTTGTTCTTTTTCTTTTTTTCCTTTTGAGGGAATGATACCCTTCAGATTATTGACTTTTAGGTTTGGTGTTCCCTATGGATTAGCTGTGGTGAGTTATTTAGCTTAATGATACTCTTGTAAGGATCATTGCTGCAGTGACTTCCCTCAAATGTTGTGGTTGATTTCCTTCACTGCCAATTTGTGGGCGAGGACGAACCTGAAATTTAGAGACTCCCTCAACCTTGCTACCTTGTATCTTTTATTTTGGTTTTGGAGTTGATACTTATGTTTCTTTGCATCAAATTGGTTGAGAGTTCACTGTAATTGATTCTGTATCTAATCTGAACGGTAATAGAGGTTTTCCATACATTCTATCTATGAATTACTATGTATAGTTATTTGTTGTTACTTTGCCTGTGTTGAAAAGTAAGCTGACATTCTTCGTAAGTCATGGTTATGGGTCATGGTTTCAAGTCCACATGTACCTATTGAAAAATTATTGTAATGCTTATTCATGGAGTAGTGCATTTAGGGACACATTTCAATCAATGAGGTTGGCATTTTGTGAGTTTTGTTAATTCTCTTTGGGGTTGTAGCGTTGGATTTTCAAGACTGAGATGTTTGGAAAGTTTATTTGCAAGGTTTCTCATGACCGCCCTCCCATTAATGGAAGTAGAGTGATTAAGAAACAGATGGGCTGAAATGCAGTTCAGCAGAAGTCCCTTTCTTCTAGGCACTGGATTTGATATTGGTTCTCGATGTGTTGCTACATTGTCCACTATAGAGATGGTCCTAGCTGCACCCATAAGTTATAATGTGGGGCGTTCCTAGATATCTGAGGCCATAACTGCTGGTACTAAAAATAAAGGAACTCTTTCATAGAGAAAGGAGGTATCAGATTTCAATTATGCACAAATTTGACCTTTCCAGATAAATATTGGTGTTTAACAAAGTGAGATTCTGTGTTAGGATTTCAGTGAGGGTCTGGTTTTTGTTCTCAAACTTTAGGAGTGATTTTTAAACATATTCTCTTTTTTTTTTGGTAAATCAGTGAGAATTTTATACAAATAAGGAGGTTATGTACAGACTAGAGATTCCAAAGCTGAAATCTCTTAGCTACCAAGAGGGTTCAAAGAATTTATAGCAGTTCCTTCTATCCTAAAACCATACAACAAATCCAAACAAAACATATTCTCTTTCTTGAATTTCAGTAATCCAAAATTTCACTGCCTGTTTGTCTCTATCACATAGTTCACTTCTGTAGCTGCCCTATATTATTAGTTATGTTACGTGTAACCAAGAAAAAGAATGCCCGAGTAACAAAACAGATTTCTATGATACGTTTCTTTTTGGTTTCTAGAGAGCTTGTCATGGATTCTACTCATTTTTTGTGTAATTCTTGATTGCCAATATCCTTACTGGCTCTTCAATTCTGCAATGGTTGTTCCGGAGATCAAAGCCACCTAGGAGATGAGATAATTGCAGCAAATTTTCTCCGATTTTACTCGTATTTACTGTTTGCTAAGCAAAGCAGGAATATAAGCTTTTGTATCCTTATGATGTGCTTCTTCCAATTGATCGACTCTAAAATACTCTTTCTTTAGAGTGTATTGATGTCTTGGACATTGCTCTTATTCAATTCTTTTTAGGTTTTTGTGCAACTGAAGAACACGCTTTAAGGAATACTTCTTTAGGCTTACTACAACGTATGGGGGGCCGTTTGTAAAAAGATGAACTTCGCTGGTCTAAGGGTTTGATTATCGCTTTATTAAGCATTATATGCGTATATGATCCACAGATTGATACGAGTCAATTAATTATAAGGGACATTTTAGTTTTTTTACTTATTTGTCTGCTTGTGAAACGGTTAGAATTGTTTTCAATTGTATTTTTCTCTTGCGTTGTTGAGTCGTCAGAAACATTTTGCCTATATACGGCCTTTGAGCACGGAATGAAAGGATAACAATTTACCTACAAATTATTCTGTGCTTATTCTACGAATTCTCTCTCCCTTTATTTCTCTGTCATTTCTCTCATCACAGCCAAGTGCTACCATTGGTATCAGAGCTCATCGATTCCGGCCATGGGTGACGGCGTAATAACACGTTTACAGAAGGATATCTCTACGCTTCAGCAGGATCTAGAAAAACTTGCCATCGAGTCACGTTCAGCTTCTGAAAACCTGAAAATGGAGCTTCGTATGGAATTTAAAGCTAGGTTTGAAGCTTTGGCAGCGGAGATACGATACGCTTTTGGGAAAACTCAGGAAAACCCAACATCTGAAACATCGAAACGCTCCGATGAGATTTTTCAATCAGGGGTATCGGTGATCGGAGGAGCTGCGACAGACCCCACTTCACCGGGTTCTACTCGTCTCCAGACTAAGTTGTCCAAAATGGAGTGTCCTCGTTTTAACGGTACAGATTTTAA
>JAOSBL010166584.1:0-11187 GCA_027568915.1 Erythroxylum roraimae
GCTAGACTCCAGCATACTCTGTTTTTCTATACTGATATACCATTAATACACACAACCTCTATAGAGGATTCCTAACAGAAATTGTGGTTGACCAGAAAACTTCTTAGTCTAAAGATATAAAATAAGAAAAGAAAAGGAAAAAAAAAGATGAAGAAAAGCACGAGAATGATAAATGAGGACATTGGAAAACAGACGTTGCATTACTCACAGAAGTTACTATTCAACCAAGAAGATAAACAATGTACGGTAAAGGACAAATGACTCAAGGTTTTCTTACAAACAACTTGTTTCAAAACATTGTGGGTCAAGGTATTGATTTCAAAAAAGACGGGAACAAATACCAATTGTTTTGAAACACAAGTTCACAAGTTGTAGGCTTCACTGTATCACCCCATCAGTCAAGCACACTTAAGAAGTCAATTGGATCTCTTAACTTCGAAGCTTAAACAAGAGTGTGTAAGACAGCTTTTTTAGGGTTCCTCAAACAGTACCTTCTTAACTTTGAGCTAAAGGCTTTGAATCCTTCACTAGCACACCAGAGTTCTTGATGAAGCAGTTGTCTCGGAACCTCCTTCATTAAATCCAGAAGAACTTTCCGCTTGACATCATGTGGCCAATCTCTTCTGGAAATAACTCTTCTTATGCCCATTTCTTTAAGTGCAGGCATGATTTTACCATAGAACATATCACTTGGTCGGGGTATAGGTAAAGGAACAGAATTTTTTGTATTACCTGGAGCCATTGCTGAAAGTTGGGCCAGCTGCACACGGTTTTGCCAAGACTTAAAGATGCTGTAAATGCTTATCACATTGTCCACCCATTGAATTAGACCAGCACGACCACTAATAGGAGTTACAGAATAGTGACGTATGCCAAGCCTATGAGTACGAGTTGCAGAAGATGAACGCAGGATACTGTTTAAAGTGTGAAGAAGTTGCATGATTCTGGCATCAAGACGTAGATCTTCTCCCCCTTTCAGGAGATATGTATACTTTTCACCATCTGAACCAAGTATAACAAGTTTTTTAGGTTTTGTCTTAGTTGACAAGATTGTAACTTGTTCTGCAAAAGAAGCAATTGTGACAATTCCCTGAAGGGTTGCTGCAAGACCACTTTCAGGTTCAGAAGCTAGGACTTCCTTCTCAAGACCTGGCATTGGAACATCAGAAGATGACAATAAAGCCAACTGGGGTGCAACTTCTTTCAAATATATTGATGACTTCCGCTGATAGGATGCCAGGGATGAAGCTATATCATGAAAAGGCCGCCACACTTCTGCAAGTGCAGTCACAGAAGTTGGAGCTGTCTTAAATTTTGAAATGGCCAATTTCAGTCGTTCCCTATACTCGTCATTGAACCACATTTCATGAGGTGTCTCAGGTTTCCGAGATGTTGAAGCGAGGCGACGTTCTAAAGCAACAACAATAGGAGCCATCATAGCTGAGTACTTGGCAGCATTAATCTTAGTTTTTTCATTCTCAGTTAAAGTAGGATTCTCAGCAATTCGTGTAGCTTCATCTTTTAGCAGATTTATGCGCCTCATCACATCTGACAAAGAATCAAGTGAAAATAGATCCATACACGTTGTTCTCAGAAAATTTGAATATCAATCTAGAGAAAAATAACATGAATGCATACTTAACCAACCAATAAAATGTCTGCAAGATTTTAACACTGCAATTGCAGACAATTTTAAAAAAATGGTCCCATTCATACACGTAAACTTGCCAATTCCTGTACCTCTAGCACACACTTCATAGTAATCCAACACAAATCAAGCCACATGCTATATAAATACATAAATATAAGTAGAAGCCAATTATGACACATAACAGGAGCAACAATGAACTTAGATAATAACGGAAACCTTAAACAATTTATGATTGCAAACTACAGCTTACCAGCGTGAAGATCTTGAAGTGTGCTGAGCCACAGTTCCTCCCAAAGAACAGTAACATTTTCAAGTTCATTTATCATGAGTTGCACATCCTGAATTAGTCTTGGGTAAAACTCCCTCTGCATAATACAAGCATATGGTTAATTAAACATTTGATGTTCCATTTTACAACTAAGTTTCATTAAAACAAACTTTAGTATAGATGAAAAGCCAACAGAATAGAACCTCAAAGTAGAAAAGGAAATAAAGCTCATTATTAATGTTAAAGTACAAAAAGAACTAAAGTAAAGAATTAATTATCTTTTTCCCCATACATAAAATTAAGAAAACTTTGACCTAAGCAAGAAAGTAAGGAAGCCCTTTCCAAATGCATAGCACTTCAAGCTCAATGACAAGTGTACTCAACATTTCCAACCCCTATAGGGGGTCTGATATAGACTCTCCCTTATTATATCTTACTCCTCCCTCACTAAACCAATATACAGCTTGAACTTGACACCATTTTTCAGCTTAACAACTTCCAGAAGCTATCCCCTACTCCAAACTTTTCATGCTACGATAGGACATACTAGTGTTTTCTCCCATACAAATCATTTTCAATTATCAGAAAGTTAAATTCAGGACATTAGTATAACAAATCAACAGAAAGTAATGTAACCAGTAAATGCATTTAAGATTGCTATAATTGACTAGAAGCACAATAAAGTCCCACTAATCAGTGGAAAGTTATTCATTACCAAACACTCCAAAATACAGTGCAACTCCTCTGATGGCTTCTCACCATAAGCATTTACATCAACTAGAGTCGGGTACACAATGGACCAAGGAGATAACTTAGCCAGCATCAGTATCACGCCCTCTAATTGCTTCCGAACTACTTGCTCAGGATGAGAACTCAAACGAGCAAACAATTGTGGAGTTACTTCCTACAATAGAAAAAGGAACAAGAACAAGAAATTAACCGACCACACAAACAAATAGCAAATCTCATCTGTGTGTTCGTGTGCAAGAGAGAGGAGAGATAGAGAGAGACAGAGAACAACTCTCACCTGCCATGGAAACAATGGAATGGTTGAAAGAGCAGGCCCAATGGTGTCTTTCAATTCAACCCCATAATTAAGGAGGATGTGGAGGAGATACAAAGTAGCCCTCAAAGTATAGCTAGCAGATTTGGAATTCAATGACTCGCTATTAGTGCCAGTGAACTGGAAATTAGAAAGCTGTACAGATGAATATCTAAGAAACTGCATGAAACCATATGCTGCATGTCCGAAGAGATTCACTCTTCTCCTCCTCAGTGACCACCAAACATTAACCAAATCATCAATTGCAGATGAAAGATCTCGTTCTTCAAAAACAGCACAATAACATTGTAAGGCACTCTGCAACTGATATGTTAAAGTAACCGAAAGAGGCTCATTACTGGAGTTTTCAGCACCAGGCGCCCCAGCTGCATCTTCAATTATATTTATTACTTGAAGCATCAAAGCCTTCATAGGACTGTTTTCTATGGGCTCCACAAAATCAGGCCAAAGCTTCCCTTTCCCGCCTTTGTTATCACAATCGTCACATGAATTTTGAAATAGCTGCAATATCACATACTGCACTTGTTTCCTCTCATCTTCAGTCAAATTAAATCTGTTTGGCAAGATTTCCTCATGAAGTATGGGAGAAACGGAGCATGAAGAGAGGACATTTTCGTGTGAGGTAAAGAGAGAGCATTTGGCCTGATTAAAACACCAAGATGCATAAGAAATCCATGACTTGCCCATTCTAGGGCAAAGTTTTGTTGACAACTTAGTGGCTGTGCCCACGATCTCTTCAACAAGAACATGCAGTGTAGATTTAGAGTTGCTCATCTCAATGTCGACAGCATGTCCACTGTTTCCACCCGAAAATTTGTTATCCATGCTAAAATCTGTTTCTACTTTGCAGATCACATTTTCCAGAAGCAGATCTGGATAATCCCTTCGCAACCAGTCTGAGAGTTTCAGGCATGCCTTAGCCTTCAGGACAGAATCAGCTGCCTGAGAGATTATGGATTCAGGTGAAACAAGACAAGGGCGTACAAACGACCAGAGATTTGCAAATGCATCTTCATACTTTTTCTCAGCATGCATAAGATGGAAGTCCTCAAAAAGCAAATTCGAAAATAGAAAATCACGATGTCCCTCCTCAGAACAACTGGGAACATGATCTCTTAGATAATTGATAAGGCGGTTTGCCAACATTAAGTTACCCTGTTTGCGGGCTAAACTTGACAAACTCAAACAAAGCTTTAGAGTCGCCAGGGAATTTGGGAAAACAGTTTGGTAAACCCGAAAAACTTTTAACCACTGGTTGCAATCTTGTCGAACTCTGTTTATAAGAGATTTTTCTGATTCAATATACAACGTTAATATTGATGCATGTTGTTTAATACTGGCCTGTGTTCCATGAAGCTTGTAACCTTCTTCAAATGAAAAGATGCAATGCAACTGAGTAGCATATGGTACTGCCTCAGCTAAACCATCAAGAGGCAAAACAGCCAATATTTCCTCCAGCATTAACTTAGACTTTTGAATTTCATGTGGCAACATATCTGCCTTTCCCTCAAGAAACAGCAGCATTGCCTGTAAAAGCATTTGTTCACTCCTTTGCAAGGCTAGTTTAGGGTCAAGAGTGAGTTCATTGCTGCTCTTTGGTGTCAAATCAAGATATGACCATGCTGACTGAAAGTCACCCTCATCAAAGTGTGCCAGTGCATGAATTGCATTGATTTCATTGCCTGCTGTAGTTAGAGCACCAGAACAACTCTTCCCTGCATGTTTAGAACGCAATGTTTGCAACTGTAATAGCCAGGACTCTAAAGACTTCCAATCACATATGGCAGTATAACTCTCAATAACACGTTCAATAGAGAATTGTACACCTTCAGAGCCCAGTGAATTGAGTGATTCCTCATTCTGTAGTAAATGAGTAAAATGAGCAGCAGCCTTTTCGTATTGACCTTGTGCCTGATAGACAAGACCACTTATCCAAGCAAGAGGTCCAAATGTTGCCCCGTGATTCAAGGAATTGTTCTCATCTACAAATAACAAAGAAAATGCCACTGAAGCCCAATTTTGTAGACCAATCAAAGCCTCTGGCTCACGACTCTTACATAGAGCCAGTGCCATATGCCGCAAAATCCTCAGAACATCCCCAGAAAATTTATCCCTGATATTCCGAAGGTTTTCAGGTAAATGCATCCTAGACTTCTCCTTCAAAGATGAGCCCAAAAGACCTTTAAGGTCCTGCAAGCGCAGACTACAATACTGGACTGTAGCATCATGACATTGTAATGCCAATCCAGCATTCATCATTGGTTCACATATACGAGAAAACCACTCCTCACACACCTTCTTGTTTGCCCTAAAGAACAAGGAACTTTGGGGAGTAGCTGAAGGTAAAATGGCTGACCCTTCATATGCATTGTACACATTTTTCTTTAATGCCTCAACAAAATCCAGTAGCAACCTCATTGGCAGCAAATGAGTACCAGAGGAGCCCATTAGTCCTGCATTTCCATCATTTTGCTCATTATCAAGCTGGAGTACATGAGCAATGTCCAAAAGCATTCTTTCAAGTGCAGCAAAAGTTTGTGTTGGCCCACCAAGATTGGTCCGAAGGCGTGTGGCAATGCAATATCTAGCTGCCTCATGTATAGCCCACCAAGCACCAGCATGATTATTCACCATGCAAATCCTTTCAAGAAGATCATTCTCCACCTTCACATCAAACCACAGGAAACTGGTCTCAGACTTTTCTGTTTCCTCATGTTGGCCCAGAACATAGTCCTTTGTGTTCCGGCAGCAACTAACAAGCCGTTGGATCCAAGAAGAGAGAGGAACTTTCCATCTCTGTGAAATGTAACTCAGAATGGAAACAAGTTGCTGCGAGTTAAGATGTCTTTCTAACTGCTTCAGGGCAAATAATTGCTTCCAGCGCAAATTGGATCTGTTACTGGATACAAGGGCATTTGGCCTACGCGTGACAAATATTTCTTGGTCACATAAACCACAAATGTAAATTGTCAGCGGCAACATATAGGAGAGCTGTCTAACAAAAGCATTTTTTATATCAACATCTGGATCACCAAGTTTTTCCAATACCAGTTCTGCCGTAGCATTAAAGTGCATGGGAATAACTAGTCTTGCTTGCAAAAGCAACTCCAAGACTAGGGCAACATGTGACCTCACTTCTGGTTCCCTATCAGATGCAGCATCAAAAAGAGAAAAAACAAGAATGCTAACACCATTAACGTATCCACATGCTCCAAACATATCAGTAGTTATGTCAAAATTTGGATAAAGGGTAATAAGATTTTCACAAAATCTTTGGATCCATTCCAAGGCCACTACTTTAACTGCAAGAGGAGAAGAAACGTGCAGAGCTTTGACAAGGAACGAACTATATTTCCCCAGATGCTCAACAATCAAAGAAGATGGTTCATCCTTATGTACCTTATCAGGGTCACCATTGGCCAAAGATTTCTTGTCCACATGATTTTTTACAGAGTATCTGCCCCATAATTCAATAGCAGTTAGCCTGTTCATAGCCCTTATGATGTCAACTTGCAACTCGATATAGGCATTAACTGGCAGACCAAATGCATCCAGTTTCTCAAGAATAAATGATGACAATCTTTCTGACCGTTTCACATATGTGGCAGCAATATCTGGATGACCAATTGTATTGTTAGACATACTTAAGGGAGCACATGTTAACAGAACTTTCAAATCAAACTTTACCAATGCTACTAATTCATGGGTTGAATAATATCGACCATTTTTTTCAACTTCAACTGCATATTCAAGATCCAGAGATCTTTGAAGCATGTCCTTCAATAAAACCAGCTCTTCAATCAACACAGTCGTTGCTTGACGAACAACTTCGTCATTGCCATGTTGAAGCATGAAAATATAAGTAGCAGTGCAACTTCCAATTACCAGATGATTTGGATGCAAACGCAGGTGAGATATAGGTGCATCAAAAGACAGTACTTTTTGCACTGATGATGATTGGAGGCCAAATTTTTGCAAAGATAATAACTGAAGATTAGTCTTTAGAATCTCATGAACTTGAATAGAGGTAATCCTCTCAGCTCCAGGTAGAGTGGTGGCACTCATGTCCAAACTTTGAAATAGGATATCAACTGCAAGTGGGTAAAAGGAAGAAAACTTTTCACATAATATCTCTGCCAATAGAGTCAAACACTTCCACAAATTCCCAGTCCATTTTGACCACCCAAATTTCCTTCCAACCACAGATAAGCATCCCAATAGTCGAGGAATCATTTTGCTAAGAGGTTCAGTAATTTGTTCAAGACAATTCATTTCCAGTAAACCCGAAGCAGTGGACTGCAATACAGTAGAGAAACATGACAGCAGTGCAAGCAATCTCCGAAAATGTGGCAGGGTTCCGTGGCTACCATCCTGTATTAATACATCCATGTCATCGAGAAACTTGGACAACAACCCAAGAGAGAAGTGCAAATTCCCCACCCAATGCTTCTGAAACTGCAAGAAACTATCCAAAATTACATGCCTATCAGCCTCTTTAAGATCCGGTACCAAAACCCAGCCAAGGAGCAGGTCAACAATGTCAAGAAAATGGGGCTGGAAAAGCCTAGAAAACCTCAAAGAAATCAAAGTCAAAACACCCAGAAGATGGTGCAACAAATTCAAGGAGGTTCTCTCATCCTCCAGAAGTCCCTGGCACGCTTTGAGTACAGACACAGCATATCTCTCAACCCCCACAACATCTCCAACACTAAAGAACTCGCGCAGGGCATCCACCGCGAATTGCGTAGTACCATCACCAGCATTAACATTGCTGAGCAATGGCAACACCCAAGATATGAAACGGTCAACGAGAGTCGAAAGCATAACATGGTTTTGCCTTCCATTAGGCGTAGCAAGAATTGAGCACACCACACCACACATTGCTCCATATGCACTAGCCGCAGATTGCCTCACCGAGTATGATCTAACCAAACACTTTTTTTCAATATCAAGGTGATATATATACATATAAAGATCTTCTCTTTATTCACTAAAGACTAAAAGAATTCAATAGACAAGAATTATAAAGGAAAATAGTTATTAGTAAGTAACTAGTAAGATCATAGAAGCAAATAAGGTTTGAGATAGAGGGAGAGAGTACTTGTCAGAAAGAAGCTGCAAGAGCCCTTGCGAGAGGAAAGAGGCAGAATGAGCGACGAGAAGGGAGTTAGGAGGGTAGAGAATGGCGCGATGGAGAGAGTTGATTGCGGCGACTCGAGCGGCGTCGTCGGGCGAGGCGGTGGACGTAGAAGAAGAGGAGTCGCCGTCGTCTGTGGGAAGAGCAGCGGAGAGGAGAGCCACGAGTTGTTGGGGAAGTCCTTGCATCATCGCCTCCTATTCATCTCCTTCAAATGTCTTCTCTTCTCTTCTCTTCACTTCTTAATCGGTTAACAGCAAATTCCATATCCATCATTACTTTCCGACAAATAATTTTTCAACATTTTTAAATTTTTAAATGCCATTTTTATTCATTTATTAACGATCAAATATCAATTATAATTGATCTGAATGACGTATCGTACTTGATATTAGGTTGAGCTTTGATACGGTATTATACCGATACTAGTTAATATCAGGTACCATTTTATGTAAATTTTTTAAATTTATGAAATAGTTTCTGAAATTTTTTAAAAATTACAAAATAGTCTACTGTCATATTGTACAGTTGTATTGTATAGTTTATAATTGTACAGTTGTTCTGTATAGTTTATAAGTTTACATCAACCATGTTTCTAAAAATCATAATAACAAACAATAATCACTATTAATATGAAATAATAATAATTTTAAGATATTTCACATATAAATAATAACTACAATTAATATGAAAAAAGACAATTATCATCATACAAATATAAAATTAATAACTACAATTAATATAAAAAAGGACAATTATTATCATACAAATATAAAATTAAGAACAATACAAGTATTTAAAATATTACAATTTCATCATATAATAAATAATAACTAAATCAAAATTCAAAACATCCAATAAAAAGAATAATAAATGTCATCAACTCTAAAACTATTACAATTTACGACAAGAGTTCGTGATAAAGAACCAACCAAATAGAAGTGAAACATGTAACAAAAGCGTTTGGAATTACATTACATGTATAGAATTTAACATATACATCAAATATAAGTAAAATTAAAAGAAGAAGACAAACAAAAACCTGTAACTTCATTCAATCGTTTACGGGAGGATACCCGTTATAACTACACCGACTTCAGTTATCATTTGGTACAAAATTCTCATCATTGAGAAAAACCTCCTCATCATCATCATTCAAATTCAATGCACTAAATGACATGTCAATATTTTCCAATCAAAATTATCTTTCAAGTCATTCATATCTATCAAATTTGGTTCCTCAGAAACTCAATCTGCTAAAAGATCGATATTATCAATAAAAATTGGAGTTGTTTAATTATTTGTGCTATTAAGGCTCTTAGTAACACAATAAAATTTAATTATTAGAAAACTATAAGAAAATACATCAAAATTAATAATGATAATAATATATCTTTCTCATAGCTTTAAATTATAACGACGAATATCAAGTCATTCAATCTCTTGTGCTCCAATTTATTCTTTTTCTTGGAATGGATGAATTCAAATGTACTTCAGTTTTGTTCACAGCCTGTTGCACTCACATATTGACTTAAAATATGAATTGCAAACCTTTGCAATTTTGGAACATTACTTCCGAATTAACCTCACAAAGAAACTGTAAGCCATAAGATAACAAAAATAATGTTACAAACAAAATAAAATGATAATTAATTTTCAGCAAATAAGAAAAAGGAAACAGATAATACATGGAGAAAGTTTTGCTCTTTGTTAAATTGCAATCGACAATCCAAAATCCCTATAAGACTGTTTATAAAGCTGCATTTGTGACCTTAAGAGATCTTACATCGTTTAATGGCCAACAATTGTTGTAATAGTGAATAATATTCTTCTATTAACTTCAATTTTCTTTGTAAAATTCAGTCTGAAATATACACTAGGATTCAAAAACGCCCCAGCTGTAAACAACAGAGAAGAAAGATGTCTTTCCCATCTCTCATTGATGATTGCAAGATACGGTGTATACAAAGAAGACATATGTTTCATATTGGCCTTAATTGCTTCTTTCGCCCTTTCCATGACATCCAAAAAATAACTCATTGTTGGCTTTTCTTTACTATCAGTCAAGCGAAGCATCCTCACCAAAGGCTCACAAACTTAAATAACAAATTGACATTGAGACCAAAATTCTCTATCTTCAAGTAAAATGCTGGAAATCTTCAATTCAGCATTAGACCTAGCATAATAAGATGCAACTCACTTATCACTTGTAAATATTTGTTATAACTCTTTCTTTATCGAAACAAAAAACTGAAGTGATAAAAAATCCGTTGTAAATATTGTCACCCTAGGACAACACAAATTCTTACCATTGGCAAAATCCTTTCTCATTAAATTCAACACCAATGCATGGTTATAAATGAACTTAGTCACCTTTTTAGCTTTCTACATAGTCTCGTCAATAATAAGAAAATAGTTAGGATCTGTTATATTCTCCAGCATTAGGTCAATGCAGTGTGCAGCACAAAGAGTCCAAAAAAAGAATTATATCTATTATATAACCTTCTTCCTGCCACTTTATAAGCATAATCATTGTCAGTAATGAACTGGACAATGTTTTCTGTCCCTACTTCATTCACAACTTCATCAAATATCTCAAATAAAGTATCAGTATTTCTAATAAGGCCAGATGCATCAATAGACTTCAAAACATTGAGCCATTTACAAAATAAACCAAAAAACTAATAATAAGCTCTTGTCTCCTATTTGTCCAATCATCACAAATGATTGAACACCCAAAAGTAGCCCAATTCACCCTTCTCTTAGCAACTGAACTTTACCTCTTAAGTCATCAATCGGAGGAGTTTTATATCCCGGACCATAAGAGACTATTGCATTTACCACAAGTTGATAATAATAAGACTAAGAAGTATTAAATGATGAACCTGTATTATACAACCATCTAACTACAGTCATATTGACATTTTGTGTGAGATCTCACATCGGTTGGAGAGGAGAACGAAGCATGCCTTATAAGGATGTGGAACCTCTCCCTTGCAGACGCGTTTTCCCAGCCCAAACGTCTCGGATCCCATCAGAACTCCGAAGTTAAACGTGCTAGGGCCAGA
>JAOSBL010166665.1:0-11180 GCA_027568915.1 Erythroxylum roraimae
TGGTTATGAAAAGGTTCAATGAAAATGAGTTTTATAAAGAGGTTTTTGCTTGTTTCTCGTTTATAAACTTGTCACCCGCGAGCTTCAAGCTCACCCCCCCTTTTCATCCCCATCTTCAGGTAACGAGCAAGAGGGCAAGTGATAAAGAGCATAAAGGCCTTTGGCAACTAAAAGATAGTTAGCTTTTGTACTAAGTTGGTTTGATTTTTTTTGAGTAGCTTTAGTGGCGTATCGAACGTGAGCATCCATGTGTAATTTTGTATTAAGCAAATGATGTCATATTTATAAGTGATTAAAGCTCTGTAAAACTCCTTCCTTTTGAGGTTATTGAATGCGAATTGTTTTTATTTATACAAGTGAGATGTGTTATGGAAAAAGGAATGGTAGGAAATTATGAAGGATGAGAAATTGTGTTAAGCAAGGAATTAAATGAGTAAAGAGATTAGAGGGTACGATGAAATAACTCTGGTAGTTGAATTGTCATGAATTGATGTTACCTTAGAGGGAGTGAATTAGGGACAATTTAGAGTGAAAGTAAGGTTTGGATAGATGGAGAAGCCTAGGGAAGGGTCTTAAGTGAACTTTTCCTGAAGGGTTTCTGCAGAAGTGTTTGTCCGTTCGTCGCGCGCGAAACATGAAGTTTGTTGCGGCAAACTTCTGGACCCAGGACCCAAAATTTTTTTTTGGTTTCGTGACTCAAGAGTATGACTCAAGAAATGAGGCCCACATGTTATGATATCAAAGCATAAAGATGAATCGAAAATGGTCAAGGAGATTTAATTGGAACACGCCCACGTTTTATGGTTCAAGGGTTCGACTCTGAAAACGAGGTCCAACATCTGGAGACAAACATAGAGTAGGAATTTCTTGATAATGTCTCCTAGAGGTACATGGTGTCGACTAATGCTGAAATAAGTGCCTTGATGAAAGAATTATTCTCCATAAGGTACACTGAAGAAGGGGGAGTGCGGGAGTACATGTCAAGAATGGTTTGTCTCCACAGTTAAACTAAAGGCATTAAATATTCCTCTTTCTGATGTCTACATAGTTTATTAAGCTCTGAGCAGACTCCCTCTAGAGTTTAGTATTTTGGTGACAACATATTATCAATAGGATGAGACTTGGGACATCAATGCCTTAATTGACCGTTGTGTTGCAAAGGAGGAGAAGCTGAAGAACACTTCTTATACGATATCAATTGCAACAACCAAAGGAAAGAAATCCAAATCCTCTTTGTATGTTTAGTCTAGTCAATCAAGTATTGATAAGGGTTTATATCCAGGAGAGAGTCAATTAAAGGGGAGGAGAAACTGATGGTTGGAAACAATGAAGAAGTTGATGTACAGTCTATGGGTGATGTATCTTTGAACCCAAATATGGGGTTTGTACTTATATTTACAAGACATATTTTATATATAATATCTCACTTCCATAGAGCATATACTCAACATTTTAGAGAACATTCAAGCACAAAACCCACAGAAGCGGCATGTTAGAGCAGTTATATGACTTATTGTGGCATCATATAGAACATAAACATTTCAGAAAAACTAAGTTCTCTCATTTCATTCATGAACATAAGCATACATTGTCATTACATTCCTTGCGCATTTGATTCATAAACATAAATATCCATTGTGTTATTACACTCATAACTCCTATTTATAGAATACATGACATGTCAAAGTTCGCAACTCTATACAATGAGTACAACATAAAACTAGGTACTGGACCAAAATATTCTATTTAGATGCTTCACTATTAGCTGACCAGACCCTTGAACCATTCTTGGTTCCAAAATGGACAATGCTAGGTTGCTACAAGATTGTTTTAAAATTTAGGTTGTCCCAGTACCTGAAAAAGTAACGATGCAATTTTGATGAGTTTGTGAACTCAGTGAATGAACCATCATCGACGTGTTCACTCGAGTCAGGACACAATATTGCAATCACATATAATCCAAGTTCTTAAACACATAACATTATTTAAAATCAAATCCCAATTATCACATCATTTAATTGTCTACCAAATCACAATATTTGTATTTCACATTTTAACAATCACATTGGGAACACAAACATTTTCTATTACTATTTCAACACAATTCAGTAAATCCCTTACAACAGTTCACACACACACACACACACACAAATATATGCAAATGCACATGTGACTCATTTCTTTTTAATTTTATTGTAACTGAGTGCCTATTTAATTGACCCATATCTGTTGCGAATATTAGGCTCATTTTAAATATTGTCCTATACCCTTTGTGGTTACCGGGCTCATTAATCGTTGAGCCTATGGCTCTGTGTGTACATTTATGAGCTTTAAGCTCCTTTTTCACTTTGATCGCTCCGGTCACAACTCCTTTATCTGATCATCTATATCAGTGTCATGACATAAGTCATTTCATATAATATGCTAGCAATCACTTTCATCCAGTGTACACAGTCATTTATCATATTCGTCAGACCCAAGTTCAGCATTCAACATTCAGTTGAGCATTTATTTCCCACATTCACATACATGTAGTTAACACTCCCAATACAGTCCCGAATATTGAACTCTTCGAACAATCAATTGTCCGGAATCACCAATATCACAATCATAACCAAATCATTTCAATATATATAGATATAAGGATTAATCAAAAACAATTCAAGCAAAAGCACATATCTAATTGAGATCACACATCTAGGTTACTCACATTTTACTCCAAATTAGCTATTGCTTTGATGATCTGACAATGTTTGGATGCTGTCAGACAATTTGTGCTTCTATATCATACAATACACACATATTTACATATTACTAACTTATTTAATCAAATAAGTGTTCAATCTTACAGATGTATATGTGTTATGTTCAATGCATGTTTAGTTGACATCCCAGGCATTTAACCTTATACACAAATCTTACTCACTCATTCATCTTCGCTTGTGTTCATAAGAACATCCTTATACTGTTGACATCTCATACTTTCCAAATTCATATGCCCTGATATCAAACAACTCATTTCTTGAATTATACATCATTTAAGAACCTAAACTCGTCTAACACTTAATCAATTGATTCAACATCAAACTAAGCTCATTTTAAGCCTTAATCAAGTCTTAAAGTATCAATGTATATTGTTTTATCATTATATGACTCAACCAGAACACAAAACACAAACTCTCCTTTCTACAAAGCATTTCCACGATTGTGGAAAGAAACCATACAATTCCCACGATCTTGGGATATGTGATCCGAGACCCACCTTCGTTTTTCTTCAAATTTTCTTCCAAATTCTACCTCCTTTATGATAATTCTTCAACTATACCTCAATTATACTTCAAGGATACTTCATTTTCTCATCATTTCATCTCAAACTCTAAGCCAAAATCATTCAATTGACAATTCATAAACAATTTATCTCTTAGGCATCATCAATCAAACAAATGCTTTCATTTAATATCTTACATGTTACACCCTAATTCTTTTCCATTCTAAGAACATTACATTAGCATCTTGCTTTAGCATAAATTCATCTTCATTATAATCTAATCTCAACCTAATTCATTCTCAAAACAATCTGTAACCTAGGTTTCCATACATTAAAAAAAAACCAATTCATTCATCACATTTCAAGCACATCTCATCATCAACCTTATATGTAATTCATCTCAATTCATCCCTAAACAATCTTTATGAATGTTATGCTCACATATAACTCAATAAGGTAATCAAATACTTAATTGTTTGTCTCAAGATTTTCTCAATCAACAAATTAAGCAAGTCTCCCAAACATCAAACATACATTAAAAACAAGATAGGATTAAAGGGTTTCAATTTACAAGATGAGGGTTACAAAATTTTAACAAAACTTTAAGGGTTTTAAGGATTGTGTAAAAGTGTCGGAAGTGGGAGGGAAAAAAAAGAAGAAGAGATAAGACCAAAACATGAAAGAAGGTGGTCTTACAAGTATAAGAGACGTGAGTGAGGTGTGTGGTGAAGAAAAAGGACACGTGGCATGCCAAATGTCAAGCTAAAAGCCATGCTATGTGCTTTTCTCCTACACTGACAATTGTCCCTCCCTTAGTAGTCCATTTGTAATTTAATCTCTGGACCATATGTCACTTAGCTATATCTCCATTTGTCGCTCTTTTATTTAAGCCAATTCTTACTCTATTATTGATGCCACATGTCACCATCTCATAGGTTCGTTCAACCTAAATTCCTATGTATTATTTTATCTTGCCCTTTTAAAACTTTTCTTAGACTAAATGCGCATATCACTTTATCAATCACTCTATTCGAACAATAAATTCTCAATTCACTAATTATAATTCATCAAACAAAATTCAAGACATAATCATCACATAGGCAAGTCATAATCATTTAAGATCTTTCAAGCCCTAGGATATATCAGTAAGTGCATGTACTATTTTTACAATGTCCCTAGATCATGATTCACATGTATATGCAAATGTGATGTATGCAAATGAAATTCACTTAATGAATTCTCATATGATGGCTCAATCTAACAGTTAAATTCCTAAGTATAAGAATGAGCTACTACAATTCTCCCCCCTTAAGAAATTTTGTCCTCGAAATTTTTACCTGAATGATCAAACAAATGGGGGTACTGTTTTCTTATGTTCTCTTTAGTCTCCCATGTAGCTTCTTCTCTCGAATGATTCCTCTAAAGAACTTTAACCAATGGAATTTCTCAGTTTCTCAATTGTTTAGTTTTATATCCCACTATCTCTCTATGATCTCATATTGACCAATATATCTGGGGCTCAACTTACCCTTTTTACCGAACCTTAGCACTCCTCGCCAAGGCGATACTCTTAAGAACACTTTGTCTCCCACTTGATGCTCCATATCTCTTTCATGTTGATCTGCATAACTTTTCTGCCTATCTTGAGCCACTTTGACTCTACTTCGAATCGGATCAACTTCACCTTTTCAATAGTATCTTGAATCAACTCTGGGCCTTCAATAATTCTTAGACCCTCTTCATCCCAATATAAAGGCAATCGACACTTCTTGCCATATAATGCCTTATACAGGGCCATACTGATGCTACTGTGGTAATGATTGTTGTAAGCAAATTCAATAAGAGTTATATATTGGTCCTATTCTCCTTGGAACTCTAATACATAAACTCTAAGCATATCCTCAATAATCCGGATAGTCCTCTCACTCTGTCTGTCTATTTGAGGATGGAATGTTGTATTGAAGTTCAGCTTTGTACCCAAATCTATCTATAAACTATCCTAGAATCTGGAAGTGAATATGGGATCCCAATCAGACACAATAGACAATGGGACACCATGCAATCTCACAATCTCATTCACATATCTCCAAGCCAACTGGTCCAATGTGTTATTCTCTCGTACAAGTAAGAAATGGGCTGATTTTGTCAACCTATCAACAATGACCCATATGGCATCATGTTGCCTCGAAGTTTTTGGCAAACCCATAATAAAATCCATAGTGATTCTCTCCCATTTCCACTCTAGAATAGGTAATGATTGTAACTTTCCAATTGGAGCCTAATGTTCGGCTTTAATCTGTTGACACGTTAAACATTTAACAACATATTCAGCTACTTGCTTCTTTATCCCCGGCTATGAAAAATGTTATTTCAGTGTATTGTACATCTTGGTAGTACCAGGATGCATAGCATAAGCTGCCATATGAGCTTCCTCCAAAATCTCTTTCCTCAAATCATCAACATCAGGTACACATAATCTCTGTTTCAACCACAAAGTATTATCTCTCAATTCAAACTCAGAATTCAAATTTTGTTTCAAGTTCTCAATAAGCTTCTTTAATTCTGGATCTTTACTTTGAGCTTTCCTAATCCTTTCATGTAATAATGGCCTAAGTTTCAGCGTAGCTAACATTGTTTCATTTTGTCTCAAATTCAACTCAACATTTAGTGCTTTTAATTATACTAGGCTTGGTAGCCTCGAAATTTGAATATGTGCCATACTACTGTTATATTTTCTACTCATTGCATCAACTACTACATTAGCTTTACCAGGATGATATTCAATTGGACAATCATAATCTTTTAGAAATTCAATCCATCTCCTTTGTCTCATTTTCAGCTCCTTCTAACTCAACAAATATTTTAAACTTTTATGATCCGTGAATACCTGAAATGTCTCACCATACAGATGGTGTCTCCAAATTTTCAAAGCAAATACCACTACAACAAGTTCTAAATCATGAACCGAATAATTAATTCATAAGGTCTCAACTGTCTTGATGCATATGCAAATTACTCTGCCATACTGCATCAAAACATACCCTAATCCCTGATGTGAAGCATCACTGTATGCTACATATCCTCCTGTTCTAAATGGAATAACTAACACCAGTGTCGTAATAAATCAGTGTTTTAATTCCTCAAAACTCTTCTGACACTCATTAGTCTATCTGAATAGTACATTCTTCTTCAGAAGCCTTGTCAAAGGGGCCGAGATCAATGAAAACCCCTTGACAAACCTCCTATAATATCCTTCTAATCCAAGAAAACTCTGAATCTCGGATGCATTCCTCGGAGCTTCCCACTTAATCACTACTTCAACTTTCTTTGGGTCCACCTGAATACTTTGTCCAGACACTATATGACCCAAAAATACCACTTGATCAAGCCAAAGTTCACACTTACTGAACTTGGCATGCAACTGTTTCTCCTTCATAATCTGTAAAACTAGCCTCAGTGCTCGGAATGTTCCTCTCTACTTTTTGAATACACCAAAATATCATCAATAAATACAATCATAAAGTGATCTAGTAAAGGTGTGAATGATGTAGGAGATGAATCTGAAGAGAATAAGGATTTGGTATTATTGACAAGAAATTTAAGTAAGTTATTGAAGAAAGTGAAAAAGAATAGACCCAAGTTTAGGCAAAACGGTGGGAGTTCATCGAACAACAACTTTAAACAACAAGCTAAAACTCAAAAGTGTGAAAGAAAAGTGAAGAGAATACAATGTCATGAGTGTCAAGGTTTCGGACATTTGCAAGCGGAATGTGCTAATACCTTGAAAAAGAGAAAAGGGAAGTCCTATATGAGCACTTGGAGTGAGAATGAATTCAAAAATGAATATGGTAGTGAAGAAGAAGTTTTGAGTAGTGCTGCATTAGTTGCTTTATACAGTAAAAGTCTAGTCGCTTGTTTAACAACAACCAAGAAGGAAGCAACTGATGATGTGTGAAAAAATCAGAAAATTTTGGGAAAAATATAGATGAATCAGCTCAAAGTTTGATCTCAGATTATGATAGTGATGATAGTGGTTTAGATGACGAAAAGAACAATATTTATGAATATTATGAATTTATGAATCTTATGAAAACAGAGAGGATGCATAAATAAGGTGTAACAAAAGAGATGTACAGATAATAAATATTTACATATAAGAATCATAAATAATAACGGTAGATTTAAATTGAAGTTATTGGCCTATCTTATTCACATCTTATCCCCATTTAGGAATTTAATAACATTAGTTCTAGTCCAAGTAAGCTACACGAAATCCAATGCCAGATATAGGACTAAAAAAGTCATATATGTGCAACTCGTTCTTTAGGAATGGTTAAGAGTCATATATTTGCTTGTAGCTGTCTAAAAGCTTGACGTGAATTTTCTAAAGAAAACAAAAAGCCCTTCCAAGTTGGGAGAGATAATATTATAAGAATTTTTCAACATAGGCTACAATTAATTAGTCTCTTATTTCAGAAATAGGTGAAATAAAGACCTAAAAGACCTTGGATTATATTTGTCCTTTTATAACCTTGGTCTTTTCAATATGCTTATTGGCCTTGATATGATTATTGTGTAGAGCTATTAGGACACCTTAATAATAGGGCTCAAATTTATATCTATCTTATATCTCTTTTGCCATCTCATAGCCTTATATATAAATTACTCATAAAGGGTTGAACTTATACAATCTATACTATGACTCAAACTAATAAGAAAGGCAATAAAAGAGTATAGCCTTTTCCTTGTTCATGCAAATATTGCATAAAGGTGATTATAAGGTTCAAGAAAAACGTTCATGTCTTCTAATCTAGGTATTCCTCATATCATTACTATTCATGCGTGGTTTGTGAAAGGTGTATATAGTACAATTGAATGATCTTCACTTGGCTTCCATTGTTTTATAATTTATATATGTGATATTAGATCCATGATTCAATAGAACTAATGTTATTGAATAGGTTACTTGATACAACAACAGGCACTTCATAGTCTTCTGGATTGGGCAGACCCATAAGGAAGAAGACCTCACCTAGCTATTTGGTGGACTATGATACATCAACCAATAATTGTATAGGGATAACAAAGGAATTTTACAATTGTTGTTATTCGGTTAGAGCAATTAGTTGCTCTATGATGTACTTATGCAAGTGGGGTAAGGAAAAAGAAGGAATATAGTACAATTTGCCAATCTCTCCCCAGTTCTCTCTTCTCTCTTCTCTCTAACCCCTCTCCTTCGTTCTTTGCTTAATTTTCTCACTCTGCTTGGGTTCCGGGTATATTATTATCAGGAGGCAAGCCACCTCTAACTGGCTACTATTAACAATTGGTGCTTTCATTATGGATGAAGGAAATCGACAAGCTTGTCTTGATGAAGCAATTGCTAAACTCACTCTGATGCAAGAAACGCAGACCACTCTCATCACAAATCAGAACACCACCATTGAAACCCTCACCAACTCCTTGCGTGATCTCAATCTGGGATTACAAACTTTGGATGCGAAAGTGGATCAACACCTACGATGTCCTCCACCAACTCCGATTCCACCACAACATCAATTAGCTCCACCACTCCAACCTCTATCACCCAACCCCCCACTAGTTTCGCCACAACATGGTCAGCAAATTTTCTAGAATCAACAAGTCAAAACGATGCGACTGGACGAGCTGTGCTTCTCCGGTAACAACCCATCAGCTTGGGTTTCTCGCATTCAACGATACTTTGATTATTATCACACTCCCAACCCTCAATGGTTGCTTATTACATCGTTTCATCTTGATGGATCTGCTTTGAATTGGTATGATTGGATGTCTAAGAACAACTTGATTATGGATTGGCATGAATTTTTGCTGGCAGTAGAATGCTGATTTGGTCCCTCTAAGTATGAGGATCATTTTGGTAAATTACTCCAGCTGACCCAAATGGCTTCTCTCGCTGACTACCAAACCCAATTCGAACACCTAGCTACAAAAATACCTGGAGTTCCAGAATATATTTTGGTCAGTTGTTTTGTCTCTGGTTTGTGACCTAATATTAGAAGAGAAATTCAAGTCTACAAACCTCAGTCTCTAGTTCAAGCAATGGGATTAGTAAGGTTGTATTCCGATAAGCTCACCGATCATCGATTTTCAACAAAAACTACTTACGATCGGCCTTGGACCAAACCATTTACACCATCGAAACCAGATACCTTGCCACCATTGTTACCTACACCCCTACTACTAAACCAAATTAGTACGCCACTAACCCGACATCATACCAATAAAAAAATTATCAACCGCTGAAATGCTAGCTAGACGAGAGAAGGGCCTTTGTTACAATTGAGAGGAGAAATTTTTCGTTGGGCATAAATGTAAGGGTCGGTTGTTCTTATTGATGATTGACGATGATGACGTCGAGATACCCACTGCAGATATTGCTAGTAGTTCAGACACTTCCGAAACACATTCAGTTTTAGACGCCCCTAAGATTAGTTTACATGCTATTGCTGGTCAAGCTTGTCCCAGGACTTTGAAACTTCTAGGCACCATTGCTGGGTATCAGGTGCAACCTTGATTGATAGTGGGAGTACCCACAATTTTATTCAGGAGCGTATTGCTAAGTTTTTGAAGCTTCCAATTGTCACCTCCCCTCACTTTAGTGTCATGGTGGGGAGTGGCCAAACTCTTGTGTGTGAAGGATACTGCCCAGATGTTTCTCTTACATTAGGAGAAGAGACTTTCTCCATCAATTTTTATGTCTTGCAATTACAAGGTGCAGACCTTGTTTTGGGGATACAATGGTTACAGCTGTTAGGTAAGGTGACCACCGATTATGGCCACTTGACCATTGAATTTCAACGAGATGGTCGGCTGATCAAGTTGTAATGGGACTCTTCCGTTCCAATCGCACAAGTTCAGTGCCATCAGTTACATTGAATGACAAGGACAGACTCTATATCCCACTGTTTTCAGCTTTTTTCAATACAAGCCCTCCTCATGGTCTCTTGTGAGGTACATTCTACTCCTAGTCTTTTAGTTTCCTTACTTGACTTGTTTGTAAATATGTTTATGGAACCCGCTACTTTACCTCCACATAGGCCTATAGACCATAAAATACACTTACTTCAAAACACCCAACCCGTGAATGTTAGACCTTACAGGTATCCCCCTTTTCAAAAACCTGAGATTGAGAAACCGGTTGTTGAAATGTTACATTATGGTATAATTAGACACAACCAAAGCCCTTTCTCTTCACCCGTACTTCTTGCCAAAAAGAAAGACGATAATTAGAGTTTTTACATCGACAAAGATAAATTTCCTATACCCATAATCAATGAACTTTTAGATGAGCTTCATGGAGCCACCATTTTTACCAAAATTGATCTCCGAGCAAGATACCATCAAATTAGAATCCACTCTCATGACATTCCAAAAACAACATTTCGTACACATGAGGGCCATTATGAATTCCTTGTCATGCCTTTCGGTTTGACAAATGCCCCTTTCACTTTCCAAGCCACCATGAATATCCTTTTTAAACCCTTTCTCCGTAAATTTGTGATTGTCTTCTTCGATGATATTTTCATCTATAACCACACCCTTGATGATCACTTGAAACATCTTCACACTGTCTTAACTTGTCTTCGAAATCATTTCATGTATGCTGAGAAATCCAAATGCACATTCGGTCAAAATAAAATTGACTATTTAGGGCATATCATTTCTGCCAAGTGTGTGCAACCTGACCTTTCTAAAATCTCTGCTATTTAGGCATGGCCTGTCCCACACACTTTAAAGTCCTTAAGGGGTTTTTTGGGTTTAACTGGTTACTATCGTAAATTTGTCTGTCATTTTGCTTCCATTGCCAACCCTTTAACTAATCTCCTTAAAAAGGATAGTTTTGCATGGTCCACCGAAGCTCAAAAGTCAT
>JAOSBL010166672.1:0-11179 GCA_027568915.1 Erythroxylum roraimae
AATGATAAACAATCAAGGGTCAAAATTTCAATCTCAGACCGATTTGGCGAAGGAGCTAATATTGATTGGACAGCTGCAAAACAATCCGTCTCCACAATGACCTTGGCAAGCTGTTGGTCTTTTAGCCAAGAAAGAGCTTCCCTTATAGACATCATTTCGGCAAGAACTGGGTCAAACAGGGCAGGAAAAAAACCTGAAATAGCAGTCACAAACCTACCTCTTGCGTCCTTAAGAACCGCAGCAAAGTCTTCCGTCTGAACATCCTCTGGAGAAACAACGAACTCGTTGTCTTCTTTCTCCCCAATAGAGAGCCTTTGCAACCCTGAATCCATGAAGCTAAAACAAAAATCTAAAAGAGACCAACGTAGAAATAAACCCTAGACCTCACCTTGCACATGAACGGCAAGACCAACACTTGCACTCGTAGGAGAGAGAGAGACAGGCAAGACCTAATCCTAACTTGTATATCTTGTATATAATAATTCTTGATTTAATATCTTAAATGGAAAATTATTCATTGGTCAAATCTATGAGATACGTATATATTACAAATGAAATTATGATGAGATCATAATTATGGTATTTATACTCTATTTATGTATTATCTTAAATTTGAAGATATTTAAACAAACGTGCTGATACTTATTAGAGAACAAATTCACTGAATTGACTCCATATGAGAATTCCACTTGGAACATTAATTGTATGTCTATAGAAATTTTCATTGTGATGATTATATAAGTGATCTTTTGACTTGAGATCTCCAAATTTATCTCATATAGAAATTGATGAGCAAGTTTTAATCTTTATAAAACTCTCAATATTTTCGCAAGCGCACGGGTCATAGCGTAGTATATAAGATGTCGATCACAGGAGGAATTAGTGAACTAATCGAATCCAAATTCATCTAAGGCCTAAAAATATAATTAAAATGAAAATAAAAACTAAACAGAAAAGTAAACAATCGAATATGGAGTGATTGAAATGAGAATTGTAAATTAATACAAGAAATCAAATTTGAGCACCACCAATTGATAATTGAAATTCAAACAAGGAAGATTAACAAATTATGAGAAAGATGATTTATCCTATCATCAATGCTAACTTAGTCACTTTGTGTTAACGCGGTGTCGATCTTAGATTTTCAAATGGGGGATTAGTCTCTCTCGAGTTGTAATCACTAAGCCCTAAATCATAAACCTAATTAAGTTAAGTTGTCGAACATTTAATATCTCGATTAACAAAATAGCCTATAACCTAATTAGTTCTTAAGCATTCCAATAAATAACCGAGTCCTAACACAAGATCTCTCTTCGTATACTTACTAATTTGATTATTTGTGTGGTCTAGTAGATCGTTTAACTCTCATTAACCAACCTAATCATTTTGCATTCGATTCACTCTCTCAATTTATTACCAAATGATGCAATTACAACAAATAATCACGACACCCAACATCATTAACAACAAAAGCAACTAGATTAACATTAAATCAAATATAAATCTCTAAAAGAAGTTAAAACATCCTTTACTCAAGATTCATCATCATCAATTCCATCTCATACATCAAATGAATGAAATAAAAGAAGAAAAGAAGAAAAGATAACTTGGAGGATTGGAGGTTAAAGCAGCTGAAGCTCGACCTTCTTCTTTCTCTTCTTCTCTCTCTTCCCTCTTCCTCTTCCTTAGCTTTTTTTTTCCCAAAGTGGCAAAAGGAGGCTCCCTTTCTAGGCCATTTCTCTTCTCTTATGTAGTCTTTTCTAATTAGGGTAAAAACTAGGTTTTACCCAAGCCTAAAAATCTGAAATAACTCGCAAAAAATTAAGTTTAAAAGGCCGATCCGTATCTGTCCGCATGCAGGGAGGCCACGATTATGGCCAACTGAAATGGTCTCTGTCACAATCGTGGCCTGATGGAAGGGTCTCTATCATGATCATGGGCTAAGATCGTGGTCTTGGGTCTTCCATCGGGCTTTCTCTAAATCTTCTCCGTTCTTCAATATCTTATATCAAACACTAATAAACACATCAAAACACCTCAAGCATCACAAAATTAAAGCTCACTAACAGGCTCTAACCGACATAAAACTAAAAACACAAATATCTAACCAAGTAACACAATTCTAAACCTAAACTTGCATGAATCAATAAATTAACAACTACAAACAAACTAAAATGCCTACTAAAACATCATGCAACTTACAACTATTAGAAATTGCTATGTTTTGATACTATTTATGGCTCATTTTAGTCAAGAATAGCTCAGTTGGTAGTTATTGGATATAGTATGAAATATATGGAGGTTGTTTACTATATGATTCATCACGTTAAAGTGATCAGGGAGAATGTTCCATTGTTTTATATTAGTATTAATTCAGAAAATCCTTGGTCAAGGTGGAATAACACTTTGTAAAATAGTTTACAAATATCATCAATTGAATTAATTACTAATGATAGAAAACTGGCATGATTAGACTCAAATAGAGTAGACATTATTTTCATACTCTATGTCTAATCAAAAATTTGTATGATAAGAGGATAGACTTATACAGAAAAACCATGCTAAAAAATGTTAATCAAAAATACATTAACATTCCTAAATATTCAGATAGTCAGGATGCACCAATCTTGATGTATGGATATAAATTCTTTAATTAGAGAATTAAAGATCAATTAAAAAAGTTTTAATTTATCTAATGTTAAATTTGATTTATGGTTATAATTTATATCTATTATCAACATATTTGGGAACCTAATGGGTCACACACAAAGAATGAGTTGAAGAAAGAAAAGTGTTTTAATTAAGTTGGATTTGATTGTGAAGTTTGAGAAACTTTATATTAAATATGAGATGTTTGATAAATAAGGGTTAATATAAGATGTTGGATCTTATTTGGGCATAATTGATATTTAATTCTTATTAAATTTTAATTAAAATTATAATGTCATTTTAGTTAAATTACTAAAATATTCAAAACCTATTATAAATAGACTTAAGCTCTAAGGAAGATAGTACTCCTTGCCTAACCCTCTCTGTAATAGTTGCAGAGTTCTTTTAGTACATTTTACAAATACTATTAAAGGTAGTATACTTGTGCAACTATAGTGGTTAAGATGAGCTGACTTTAGAAACAATTTAAAGGAAATAACAAGAAAAAGGAACAAGCCTTAGAATAAGTTACAAATTATGGTTCTTGCTTTTATTATGATTTATATGTTAATTATTTTATAGAATTTTAGTGATCTTGGCTTTTGAGAAATCAAAAGAAAATGTTTTATTATTATTTCACTGCACACGGGTATATATGTCGTCCCAATTTTTCAACATACCCCTTGTCATACTTCTTACTTGACTTTCGAATTTCTCTTTCTTACCTTTGAGCTCATCCCCTGTTTGAATTGAAACATTAAAAAATTTACAATAACTTTCTCCTTTTGTTGTTATGACTACTTCTAACTTATTTTTTTAAGCAATAACAACACTTAACTTATAATATGTCCTACTTTCCTAATCCTATTCCAAATGTCTCTCTATCCCAAGTTCCACTATTAACCCTTTAACTCTACTTTAAGCCCGCTTCACCCAAATGCAATCATTTTCACTTCTCATCGTTCTTGCTTCCTCTAAAGTTGTTGTCTTATTAACCAAATCTTCCTCTGTCATTCATAAACAGATAAGGAAATCTTGACATTCAGTAATAGGTGATTCTAATTATCACTATCAACAAAATGTTATATTTATTCTTCAAACTCAACGTGATGGCCCTTTGGTGGTCTCTTCTCCATTTTGGGTTCTTCAAGCTGATGCTTCAAGATGGTTAGCTACTATAGTGAGTTATTTTATTGACAAAAGACTATGTTTCTTGCTAATGTAATAATGGGATGAGATAGAAAAGGGAAAATTGGGATTAAAGAGGGTTTTGATCAACAAGTGGGACTTTTTCTTGTTCAAATTTAACAGTGAATAAAATGTACAAAAGGTGTTAGAACAAGGCCGCTGACATATTTCTAGGAACCCTTTAATACCACTAAATGGAAGTATAGAATGTCTCTAGACAAGTATAATTTTTCTGAAAACAATATGGTTATGGGTTATGGGTTATGGTACTTGGCTAGTTATATTGTTGATTAATAAATTTAGGAAAAAAAATAAAATTAAATAAAGTTGGCTATACTAAGATATGTTGACAAAGACAAAGACCTTCTTGATACTCTCAAATTGAAGTAATTGACAAAGGATAGGGAGCTCAAAGATACAGAACTATCCTTATCCTATAAATGGAAGCCTATAAAGATCTTGCAAGAAATTTAGAAACTAATAAGGAAGTTATTCAACATTAGTAACTACAATAAAGTGTTAGGTTTGAAGCCAGAGGAAAACCATAACTCAAGGTTTAGGTGCCAACATAAATAAAGGAGCAAAAGTCGAGTAATAGTGAATTAAAGAATTTGATTGAAGTGATAACTTGTCAAATGGAAACTAATTCTCAAATAGCCATTCAAGAAGACTATAATGACTAGGATAACCCAACATTGCAGAACACAAATGTATAAGGGATGCAACTATCAACCTCAATGCTTTAAAGTAAAACCAACTAAAGCCTATAGAAATCAAGGAAATACTTAAGTTACACAAGGTTTTAGGTTAGGGAGACGTGAAGAGAGGCTTGGACATGTTACAAATAGTTTAAATCAACTATTAAGGAGTATAAAGATGCAACCTTAACTATATAGTGTAAAGTTGTAACTCATAATGGATTGCCTTTAAAGCTTAAGAATCTTGGCAACTTCTCCATCTTATAAATTATTGAAGACTCGAGCTTTGATCACGTCTTGTGTGATTTAGGGGTGATCATTAGCCTCATGCCTTTAACAGTTTGTAAGAGGCTTGAGTTAGACAATATCAAACTTTATGCTATCTCTCTTGAACTAGTAGATTGTTCATTTAAACATTTGGTAGGAATAATAAAGATATGCGTATAAGAATTGGTAAGTTTCTTATTCTTATAATTTTTTTATTGAATATGGCTGAGGATAAACATGTACCTTTAATTTTGGGATGACCTTTTTTAGCCACTTTTAAGGCCTTTGATTGGTCATTTTTATACTAATATGAATTAATTGCAAATGCATAATGTAGCTGTAGCTAGCATAAGCAAGTACGAGTCAAATCCCACGAAGACAATAAATACTAGTAATTACCATTATCCTATTATCTAGTCTATGAATTGAGTGTTGGTTTTAAATTAACAATAATAATTAAGCAGATAAAATAAAGTAGGAAACAATGATGAGAAGAGAAAAAAGAAATCGCTTAGAAAACAATCAATATCAAAAATTAGTGCCTAGGTAATAAGTCCCCTTAAAACCATTAAAAATTAACCTTTTATTATTGAAAGTGCGTCATAACTTCTAGGTCAATCCTACAGAGATTGTGTATAAAGTTATTGAAATGAAATTAATCGATGTTTAGGTTTGGTGGTTTTGAATTGAGAAAATAAAATAAAACTCGACTAATAAAAACAAATTAAAGAAAACATGCGAAAAATGATAAAAATGGATAATTCGGTAGGGACTTTGTTCTTTGATTCAATCTCGGCCTACACCCTAATTGAGCATATTTCATTGATTTGTTGTTCTCAAACCTCTCCTAGCAACTATTAATCGTGGGTTAATAATTAACTCAAGTTTCCCTTAGGTTTTGTTTAATCAACATATGATTGTTAATTAAACTTAACCATCGAATAACCTAGGATACGATCTTTAGATTTAATTAGGTAGTAGCATTACGAATTAGGAAAATCGATTAATTAAGGCAACAACTACATACGATGCATCATTTAACCTAGGTCATGTTATCCCTAATGATTACGAAGCATTAGTCGCTACACATGAATTTCAACATAATAATTACGGATTATATCAAAATTCTAACAATGGGTTTGTAAATAAATGATTCAATGAATGCATTAAAATCATCTTTTAACAATACCCAATGGGTTCATACACAAATAACCGAACAATAACAAAAATTCGATTATCCATACACAACCCAAATCTATATGCCTAGGATAACACAATCAATTCAATAGGAGAGAAAGAAACAACAAAAATATGAAATACTCTTAACCTAGGTCGTCAACATCGATGTCAACTCTGAACCGGCATTGGGATGCCTATCCCTCCATGGGACTCTCCCAGGAAAATGCTTCGGCCTCCATTAATAACCATACTAAAGACCCCTAGCTGCTCTCTTCTGTCGCGCCTCCCTTTGTTTCTGTCGCAAGCTCTCTACTCTCTATTCTTTTGGTACTGTTGTGTTGATGTGACAAATAATGTTGCTGAACCATCTTACTATTTACACCTTGCATTAAACACAAACGTTGTCTGCTATGCGTTTGCATTACGCAAATGTCGTTTCCTACTTCATGCTGCATCGTTTTGCTCCTAATTATTATAACGTCTGCGCGAAACGCAGACGTCGTCTACATTATGCAAACATCGTTTCCTGCTTCATGCTGCGTCATTTTGCTCCTAGTTACTCCTTGCTTCTGTGCTGCATTTCATCTCTTGCCTTGTCCTCTTATACTACGTTTTCTTCATCTTGCGCTACCGTTTTTGTCTCTTTTTCTAGCTGTCCATTTTCGTTCACTATTCTTTGCATTTTTTTCTTCTTTTAATTTTCTTCTTGTCTTTTAATTTTTTTCTTCTTCCTCTATGAGGACAAATAAAAATTAATCTTCAAAAAATGGTCAAAATATAAAGATTTGACTCACTTTAACTTCTTCGCTTCCAAATTGTACCTAAAATCACATATAAGTCAAAGTGAGTATCTTAAGCAATTTTATGTCAATAATCGCTAAGTGTTATGGAATAATTTCATAGTCAATTAAGCACCTATCAATTTCCCCCACACTTAGCTTTTGTCCGTCCTCAGGCAAAACATTAAAATTAAGCTCAAAGATCCAAAAGCATTGACTTATTTCCCATATGTTCCAAAAATATATAATCACAAGCAAATATGAGTGACTTTCAAAAATCATAGCAAGATGTCAACATTCCAAGATTTTACTCATGATCAATCAACATTCATCATCTTTAAAAACTGAGCAATCTAATGGTAGACTCAAAAAAATGTGTTAACTAAAATATATCCAGGGTACACTCAACATTATTCATGATCATGACAATCCACAACTTTGCATATCATTTCATTTCTCTACTACTAAAGTTCACATGGAAAATCATGAATCAAAGGACTTTTCAAGGTTGTAATGTGGGTAAAGGTAAGGTGAAATGTAGTTGGGTCAAATAACTTGAAAGTCATTAAGCTAGTGAAACAAAACAACACTCAATGTGACATCAAATGCACAAGTTAACACCCATCAAAACTGGGTATCGTCAACTATGACGAATGCTAATTCTAAATCTCCCTTTCTCTTCTATCGAATGTTCTTGCAAGATAGAGGTTTGATGTTGTATTCTATTGGATCTGTCGATGATTTCTTCATGTTTTCCACATCTCTAGATCAATATCCCCCTTTTGAATGATCTCTATGTTTGGAATCACCCCTATAAGTTTGCTCTCATTAATTTTCCTTTGCTTATATCTTTTTATAGTAATTTTTAAGGTTTCTGGAGATACATGGTCAAATACATGGGTTGTATATAACCCTTTTTAAAGAGGATCGAACTTATCCAAACTTTGAAGAGAATTGAACTTGTCCACTAATTCTTAGTAAAACTTTTTTAGTACTGGAAGAGCTTTAGTAGATATCCATGAAGGCAACCTTATCCTTCATATTGGAGATGAACAAGTGGAATTCAATAAAAATAAGGTATTAAAGAATCTAAAGGAGGGAAGGTCATTCATAAGAATTGATATAGTTGAAACTTCAAAGGATGAAGAAGAGGAAAAGAAATAGATGACAGTGGACATAGAGTTGGAAAAATATTAAAAAGTATTTGTTCAAAAAGTGGAAGTAGAAAAGGGGACAAGGGTGATTGCGGAAGAAAAGAAATTCACCTACTCACAGGACAAACTGCTAGATTTAATAGATGATTCAAGAAGTTTCATTATGCCTTATTTTATTGACAGTTTGTTACTAAAAAGGATATTACTAAACTTAATTGGTTTTCTTAATTTTATCAATTTTGTCCTTCTTATGTTGCAATCTATAGCTTATTTATAGGCTACGAAACTAAAATTGGACGATAAGAATGGACATAAGCCACTCATAAGAGCACTTCAAGCTGATGACATTAACTAAGTGCTACTTGGGAGCCAACTCAAGAGTTAGGATTTTTATTTTTATTTTTAGTTTATTTTGTTGGTGCTTTTTTATTTTTATTTTTTAGGGAGTGAATTGCTGGAATTTTATGGCATAAAGTGTCTCCAAATTCAATCGCCACACCATCACCGCCAAAACACCATAAATATTCTTGCTCGAACTTTTCTTTGTTGTTATTTATCTTTATATGTATTACTTTGTTCCTCACATTGAGGACAATGTGTTTTTCAAGTGTGGAGATGTATATGCAATTGCATATCATTTATGTGAGTTTTGCAATTATATCAATTATGTGTGAATTTTACAATTGAGTTAGTTTTTGATTAGGTTGACATAGTGTAAATATTTTGTGCATAATATGTGCATTGTGTGGATGTAGCAATGGCTGAAATTGAATGGAATTAGGTTAACTTTGAACATGATCATTTAATTTGTAAAGACATACTAACTTACGATTTTTTTGTTTTAAGTGTCTACGTTAATTAGGATATGACACTTATTCTTTCACTTTATGGATTTGTTTGTATACATTTATAATTATAGTCAATTGAAGTGGTTAACATCATTAACACTCTTTCATGAGAATGATTGACTAAAAAGAATTGAGTTAGGCTAAGAAATTAAATGAAAAAAAGTATTAAATAAATTTTTATTCTGTTGGCCCTTTTTGAGAAAATTAGTTTAAGAATAGAGTTGGTAGCCAGTTGAGAGTTGTGATATAGCTGAGTAATCAGGGGGTATTCACGACAAAATGTTTATCTTCGCGTCAAAAGGCTAGAAGGACACTTCAACCAAGCTAAATAAAAAACATGATCTAGTTAAATAATTGAGGGACATTCATGACAAGGTATTTACCAACACGTCAAAAGACTAGGTCATCGTTATAGAAAATATAAAAAATAATGTTACAATAAATTAAACCTACCAATCTTTTACAAATAGTAAAAATTTTCATGCAAGGCTACTTAGTGGTAGTTTGCCTTTTTGATTGATTAATAATAATAAATGTATGATTACAACTGCCATAAGTGAATGAATAGGGTGTTAATATTTTAATTTATATGTATATTCAATTCAAAGTACTCAAACATGAAAGGAATAGGTTAGTATGTTGGCACAATTTGAATGAGTGATGTTTGTAGTTAAATTGATTCCATAAAATTTGATACCATTGTCTCATTATTGCATGTTGCGTGAATGTGTGATTATCTATTTTTATGTTGGTTTTTTGTTTGTGGTTTTGTCTTTGCTTGAGGACAAGCAAAAGTTTAAGTGTAGGGATGTTGATAGGTGTAGATTGTATTATGTGTTTGCTAGATGTTTAAATGTGTTTTAAAGTATTTCTTAGATGATTATCATGTTTATAGGCTTAGAATTGTGTTATTGTTAATGCTTGCATGTATTCTAAGTGTTTTTTTAGTTTATAGCAATAATTGAATCTTAGTTTTATGTGTTATGAGGTGTTTTAATGTGTTTGTGAGTATTGAAAATCAAGAAATTGAAGAACAAAGAAGATAGAGTAAGCTGGAAGAAAGGAATGATCGTGCCACATTAGAGCACGATCGTGTATGGACTACATGGCCTTTGGCACGATCGTGCTTAAAAGTTCACGAAGCATGATAATGCCTCTAAGGGCACAATTGTGGCCAAGAGCTTCCAGGGGTGAAATTTTTAATCTATTTTATGGTTTAGGGCTATTTTTGGAATTGAATAAAGTTGGAAAACCCTAGACACGACCCCAAGACCCTAAAGCACTATATAAGAACATGAAATACAACAAAAAATGCAACAACCACAAGTCAAAGTGAATCAAAAGTGGGAGATCAAGAAGAACATTTTAAATTTCTAGCATTCCAAATCAAGGACTTAATAGAGTTTTTATTCTTTTCCTTTGTTTCTTTAATTATCCTTTATGTGTAATCCGAATTATAAGATTAAACATGTTCATAGATTTCTAAACTCATATTAAGGATTATTTAGGATTTATTTGTGACTTTATTCGTTGTTGATTTCTATATATTTATGTATGTTTCTGATAGTTGTTTAGACATAAACTTGACAACAAATCAAGAAAGTGAGTTAAAAATAATCATTGTTAGGTTGTACAATGAGAGTTGGCAATTTAATAGACCCACAATTATCAAATTAATGATCAATCGAAGATAGATCTTAGTTATGAAATTGATTATCTATTAGATAACTTCAGATCTAACTGAATAAGTTAGGGATAGTTTTATGAATTGAGAGATTGCAAATTTTGAAATTTCGAATTCAATTAGAGTTAATTGATTGGATGCTGAGAGAGAGTAATCCAAGCATTAGAAAATCTAGGATCAAACATAAATTGAATCAACAATAGTAAAGGAAACAAATTAAGGAAATAATAGTTCCTAAGTTATTCAATCTTGATCAAACCCTGGTTTTTACTAGTAGCTCACTTGTTATTTGATTATTATTCATTTGTTTGTTTGTTTCAATTTATGTTATTTAAATTTAATTCAATTCAATTTGTGAATATCTTATACAAAGTTATGTTCAAATTGTTAGCTATTGCATAATCCTTGTGGGAACGATAACCTCTTATACTACAAGATATGATCCATATACTTGCCAGTATTAACAGTTTTATTATATGAAACTTGCTAAACACGAAACGCTTCCTACTTTTCCATATTTCCTAAGAATAAACAGTAATTAGAAAAGAGGAATAACTTTCAAAACCATGGCAAGATCTAAACATTAAATGCTTTTACTCATGATTAATCAACAACCATTCCTTTCATAAACTAGGCATCTAGGGGCAGACTTGTAGCACCCCACTCCCGCATGACTCGAACCCGACATCGTTGGTGATATCCGAATCCGTGCCCTGCGAGGGTGACGTGCTAC
>JAOSBL010166697.1:0-11177 GCA_027568915.1 Erythroxylum roraimae
AATGAGCTTGTATAAACTCTTTTAGAATTCATTTATGATAAATGTTTGGTTTTTGGCTTGTGACTCTCTAATTTTTTAATTGTTCGATGTTCTTCTATTGTGGGCACGCCACCATTATGGGATGACGGGTTCCATTTTGTCTCCGAATGTTTGGGCTCTGAAAACGGGGTCCAACAATTTGGTATCAGAGCAAGAGTTGGGTTCCGGAAACGGGATCCAACAAAATCTATGTGCATTGATGCTACCATAGGCAATTAAAAGGTGTAATGATATTTTTGATAAATATAGAGACAAAAGATTTGCATCTAATATGAATATTGTCAAAAGTCTTACACATGAGATGAATGTAAAGTCTACATTTCCAACTAGACGTTGTATTATTAAGAAAAGAAAATTTGATGAAACTAGTCACGATGGAAAAATACAATCAGTTGAGGATTCTTTCAGAGTTAATTACTTTCTAGTTGTTGTGGATATGGCAATTGCTTCGTTAAAGAATAGATTTGGACAATTAATGACATTTGAAAATATTTTTGGATTCTTATTTGATTCAAAGAAGTTGAGGTCGTTGAATGATAAAGAATTAAGAGAATGCTACACTAATTTTACAACAACTTTTTTAATGATAATGTGTCAAGTGTAGATTTAGATGATCTTTTTCTGAATTAAAAGTGTTACAAATTACTTTTTCAAATAAGTTAATATCATCAATTGAAATTTTAAAATTTGTTAAAGTTGCAGATTGTCATCTAAATGTTTCAATTGCTTATCGAATTCTGTTGACTATACTTGTAACTGTAGCATCAGCTAAGAGAAAATTTTCAAAGTTAAAATTATTAAAAATTTATTTGAGATCATCATTGCCATAAGAAAGGTTGAATGGTTTAGCTATTTATATATCGAGAAGGATATTTTGGACAATATTGATCTTGATACTATTATTAATGATTTTGCATCTAGAAATCATCGTCATCACCTAGTCCGAAATCCCGCAATGAAGCAGGGTCTAGGGAGGTCTGATAGTGCGCGGCCATATCCTTACATAATAAAGAGGTTGTTTCCGGTAGACCCACATACAAATGAGACAATATAAGAGTGATGCAAGTTATGAAAAAATTTTATGCAACTAAAATTACAATAAATACATAAATAAATGAAAATACAAGTAATAGGGAATACCTGATAGAGTCCAGATCTGCAAGTACCTGACAGGCTACCAAGTTCATCCCTCCTTATCCCTAAATAAGTTAAGAGACCTCCCTTAGAGACCCTGAAGGTATGACATCCTACTGTCCCTCCACACCTGTCCTTTGAAGCCAAGTTTAATGCCCGTAAGACTTGTCCAATACTTACCCTTATAAAAGGGAGAGAGGACGTTGGGTATATCTTCCTACTTGCTAGTTTACATATTGTGCATCATCATCTCCTAATAACAGCTATATTGGTATGGCGCACTGTAAAGGTTAATCCTTTACCCTTATCCAATCACGCCAAACTTTTCGATTACTAGCCACTACCTTATTAAGGGCCAACTCTGCCATATCCTCCTTGATCATTTCCCTCCAATTCTTGTAAGGTCTCCCTCGTCTCCTCTTGTATTCACGAAGTGTTATTCCCTCACAGCTTTGTACCGGAGCATCAGAAGGCCTCCTGTGCACATGCCCAAACCACCTAAGCCTACTCTCTCTCAACTTGTCGGCAAAACTAGCTACCTGTAGTCTTTCTCTCACCATCCGGTTCCGAACCTTATCTCTCCTGGTAATGTCATACATCCACCGAAGCATATGCGTTTTTACTACCAACAACTGTCTTGTATGCCTACATTTGGCAGGCCAATACTCTACCCCATATAATATGGTTGGACATATCACTATTTTATAAAACTTCCCCTTGAGTTTTAAAGGAATCTTTCTGTCACATAAAACCCTTGATGCACTTCTCCATTTGGTCCATCCAGATCTAATACGATGTACTATATCGGCGTTGATATTACCATCACTCTGAATGACGAACCTGAGTTATTTAAAACTTGTTCTCTTTGGTATGACGTTGGTACCAATTGCTACCGCCGCCTCATGGACCATCTGATTTCCCGAAAAGTTGCATTCTAAATATTCCATCTTAGACCTGCTCATTTTAAAACCTTTCGATTCTAACATTTTTTTCCAGTATTCTAACTTGGAATTGACCCTCTCCTTGGTCTCATCCACGAGGACAATATCGTCAGCAAATAGCATACACCAAGGTACCTCTCCTTGAATATGTTTGGTAATTTCATCTAATACTAATGTGAACAACAAAGGGCTCAACACAGATCCTTGGTGGAGTCCAACACTAATAGAAAACGCTTCAGTGTCGCCTCTTATCGTCCTAACGCTAGTGAATGCACCTTCATACATATCCCTAACCACTTGAATATAGGTAATAGGAATGCCCTTGGCCTCTAGACACCTCCATAAGAGGTCTCTAGGAACCCTATCATACGCCTTCTTCAAATCAATAAAAACTATATGAAAATCCCGTTTTCGTTCCCTATAGCATTCCATGAGTCTACGGAGGAGAAGTATCGCTTCTATCGTGGACCTACCAGGCATAAATCCAAATTGGTTGGCTGATACAGAAGCAGCTCTCTGGATTCTCTTTTCAATGACCTTCTCCCACATCTTCATGGTATGACTTAATAGTTTGATGCCTCTATAGTTGTGACATTGTTGGATGTCCCCTTTGGCCATGTAGAAGGGGATCAACGTACTTAATCTCCATTCATCTGGCATTTTGGCTGACTCTAGGATCACATTAAAGAGTTGAACTAACCACTCAATACCGACAACTCCTAACTGCTTCCATACCTCTATAGGGATCTCGTCCGGTCCTACGGCCCTTCCGCTCCCCATTCCTCTCAAAACCTTTGTAATTTCACCCCTCGTGACCCTTTCCCAGGCGCACCTGTCAAAAGCATGCCCCGTCACGGTGGGTTTGCGTAACTCTACGTTGCCCACTATCTCTTCGTTATATAGGCCATAAAAGTATCTCTGCCATCTCCTTTTGATGGCTTGGGCCTCTGTGATTACCTGTCCTGCTTCACGGATACAACAAACTTGGTTGAAATCATTCGTTCTACGTGCCATATCTCGTGCTAGCTTGAAAATCTTTTGTGCTCCCTTTAACGTATCCAAGTCCCTATACATAGTCTCATATGCTTGTCCTCTAGCCACCGCGATAGTTTTCTTTGCCTTCTGTTTTGCAGTCTACACTGTACTCTGTTAATTTCCCTCTCCGTCTCTGTTAAACTTGCTAAAAGATCTATAAAAGCTCTCTTTTTTTACCTTAACTGTCCCCTGAACCTCGGCTGACCACCACCAACCTTCCATCCGCCCTCGTCCCTGCCCTTTGGGTACCCTTTTGGATATCCCTAGGTGTTTTGTGGCATTGCATGCACTACGGAGGCTACCCCCTCCCACATCAGATTTACATCCCCTCGCACATACCATGATGCATTAGACCGAACTTGCATCCTAAATTGTTCCACTTTGAACCCTTTTAGCCTCCACCACTTAATTTTATGACAATGCGTGGTAACACACTGTGACCTCCATCCCTTAATCCTGAAATCTAAAACTAGCAATTGATGTTGAGTTAATATGCATGCAGCCGGCAGTACTTTGCAATCTTTGGACCATGATCTGGCACCTTTCCTGACAAGGAGATAATCTATTTGCGTCTTGGACGTGCTACTCTGAAAAGTTACTAAGTGCGCTTTGTTTTTCTTAAATAAGGAATTAGCTATAACTAACTCATATGCTACGACCATATCCAATAAAGCAATCCCAGTATCATTTCTTATGCCGTATATGAAGCCCCCATGAACTCATGTATATCCGTCAGTACCAGCCCCTATATGCCCATTAAAGTCACCTCCTAGGATAATCTACTTCGTATCAGAGAATTGTAGCAGCACCCCATCCAGTGCCTCCCAAAATAGAATTTTTTATTGTACGTTTGCACCCGCGTGAGGTGCATACGCATAAACGACATTAAGAACCACATTTCTAAAAACAATTTTAGCCACCATAATCCTATCATTTACCCTTATAATCCCCACCACTCGATTCATAAGTTCCTTGACCACTAGGATACCTACCCCATCCTGCTTCCACATACTTCCCGAGTACCATAGTTTGAAACCCCTATCTCCTTTGCTTTAGCTCCTGACCACTTTGTCTCCTGAATGTAGGCTATTTGTATCCTATACTTGTATAAAATGTCCACTACTTCCAAGGACTTACCCGTTAGGGTCCCAATATTCCAAGAGCCTATTCTCATTTCGTCCTCTCCTTTTTTATCCCTGCAAGCTGCACGTACTGACCTGTTTGCACTGGTTCCAACCGCTCGATTTAAAGAAATCCCTCCTGCCTCGTGTCTTCCACTCATTCCTTAGGTCTAATCCTAAGAAGTCCTTAAAAATCAAGTAATAATAATATCAACAACACTAAATAGAATAAATGATAAAAAAGCAAATATACAAATATATACTAAATTAAAATAAAACTAATAATAATAATACTACTAAAACTAAAAATAATTACCCATACCAGCTAAGTAATGACTACTGTCCCAACCTAAGGGTTTAATACATACACACTCTCGTAACAGTGGAAGAGCTCGCAAAGAAAATACTGAAGTGGCTGGCGAGAAAGTCTCTAGTCCTGGGAAAGAGAGATTGGACTGGCGGAAAAATGTCGTATGCAACACTTCCAACAATAACAACACTAAATAGAAATAATAATAAAAATACCAAAACTAAAGATATGAATAAAATAAATTCAAATAATACTAATACTAATAATAATAATACGCAAAGGTGCTAATAATACTAACAATAAAACTAATACAAATATGAAAAGACAATAAAAATAAAATAGTACTAAAATAAAATGGAGGAACGTAAATAGCTAGTGAGCCAATCCAAGGGAACCGCAATCTTGTAAAAACACTCACGCTCTCGTCACAAGTAGGAGAGCTCAAAAGGCAAAATACTAAAGAGCTGGCGAAGGAGTCTTTGGAGAGTTTACAGAAAGAAAGAATTCACAGAAACACTTTTTGCCCAGCACAAATACATTGCATCTAGAAATGTATGGAGAAATTGTTTTTCATAAATCACGATCATCTGTGTGTTTATTAGTGCAATTCTCTTAGTATTTTGCAATTTGATATCGTTGTTTGTTTGCTGCTATTGCTATTTTGTTATTACTGCTACTATTTTTAGTTATTTTATTGTTACTAATATTTACAAGATGTTATTAGCTGATGTTGTGATCATTTAGTATTTTGTTATGTAAACTTATAAATTGAGTTACTTATGTATGGATATTAAATTTTAATAATAAAAAATACTTTTAAATTTTATATATTTATATATTGCTAATTTATTCTTTTTTTAACTTTATCCACAACCTATAAAACACTACAAGAAAATTACTAATTAGCGATGGAAAATTACAGACGGAAGTTGAACCGTATCAAATTACCGACTAAAGATCATGTTCTGTCGGTAAAATTGTCGAGAAAGTTTTTATTTTTTGATAGAAAATATATTCGTCGGTAAATATGGAGGGAAATTATCCTGATAATTTTTTTGACAAAATATAACGACAGTAGAAACTTTTTTGTCGATAAAGAAGGCGAGAATGCTTGATGAAATAAATAATTCTGTCAGTAAATTTTAGAGGTAAACATTGTCGTTTGCTTCGGCTTCAGAGTTTTAAATAAAACAAAAACGACGTCGTTTGGTGAAAGCAGTGTCCTTGCCCCCTTCCATTTCCCCTCCTCCATCGCAGCAAATGTTTTTTCTTCTCTTCTGTCATCGTTGTCCTTGTCATCCGACTGCTCCTCCTCATCATCCTGTTGGCGTCCTCGTTGTGCCACCATGCGTCCTTAGCATGCTACCGTCCTCGACATGCCAGCATCCTCATCTCTGTCGCTACCGAAGGCCACCAAACATCCTCGTCGTCATCATCCTACTTCAGGTACTGTCTCTTGTGCCACCACAACACCCGTCTTCATGATTCTATAAATGTATAATCGTAGGTCTTGTATATTGTATACTTCTCTTTGGTTAGTTCGAACTGTGCTTTGAAGGTTGGTTAAATGTATGGAGCACCCAAAGCATGTTACAAAGGAGTATATATCATACAGTCCAAAGAGAATGAGAAGCTTAAAGAGCATGATGATAGGATATATTTCCACCAACTAATTAACAATGTTGATTACTTCCATAACATAGGTGTGTTCCGTAGAGATTTGAAGGTTGGATAAAGAAAGCTTACCTTTTTGCATTGGCTAAGAAATATTTACTTCTTAACTTTTACCAACGATAAAAGTAGCTCAATCTTTTTATAGCTCGAAAATCTTCTTGATTCTTATAGCAGTTCTATAGTTTCAAACTTTGGGTTGAGTTCATTATCCAAATAATTGAGGGTGAGTTTTTTTTTAATTCTTTACATTCTATTTCTGTGTAGCTTACTTTAAAGAAATATACTAATATAGATAGTCCTTAATTTTTTATCACTAGTAAATGGTTATTCTAAGCTTTGAAAATTACGTACAATATAAAATAGTGTCCTCTTTTTTTATTCAAAATATCTTTATTTTAAAATAATAGAAAATAAATTATATAGGTTTTGATCATAAAGCCCATATTATTTTCATTACTTACAATAAGGCATTACATGACCGATTTTCTTTCCAATTCAGGGCAATGGGCTTCTTCATATAACTGCAGAACATCAAATTATGTTGCTCTTAGGGTATTTATTGGTGTTTCATATCCCATTTGTTTTTTTTTCAAATCTAGAATGAAAAATGTAGAACTACTACGTTTGGTGCATTATGTTTTTCTCATTTAGGTATTTAGGGACAAAGGTTATAATGTTACAACATTTGATATATGGAATTGTAGAGTCACTCTTTATATTTATAGCAAGATATTTTCCTTTTTTAAGAATTGTTTACTATTTTTTGGTATATTTTGATTATAATTAATTATTAATGGTTAATATATAGAGTAGGAGATTTATATATGAGATAGTGGTGGTCATTTTCAAACTAGAAAGGGAAAAGAAACTAAATTAAGTTATAATCTTGCATTATGTAACTTTAAATTATGGTCGATCAAACATTCAAATAAGCATAATTGATTTTGTTTACACAATAAGGTCATATCCTTGTTTTTTAAATGTTAAAACTAGAATATAACAAGTTCATTCAAAATTGGACTATTGGTTGGTTATATATTTGCACAAATTATTTGTAAATACCTAAAGCAAATAATAAGATTTGTTTTATGTTTCTCATTTGAAATTATTCATGGAGAAAAATACTCTGAACAAATGATATATTAAATGCATTATGACTTAGCACATATTGTTATTAGAGACCTAATTTGTTTTAAGGAGTGAAAATGGAAACCAAGGAAGAGAACATATGGAGAAAGGACAATTTACTCCAAAGAAATAGTTTTCATGGTATAGTAGAGTTATTGGAGAAGCATGACTTATCATGCACTATACTAATACTAAGGCAAGTTATTTTGACAATTTTATGAAATTATAGATATTGTTTTATTTTTGTTTCATCTAAGAAGAAAGTCTGATTAGTGGAGGGTTATGAAGAAGATAATTTAATAGATTTTACAATATAATTGTACTAAAGACCATTTATGAATCTCCATGTAAATAATTTCAGAAAAATGCTAATATTCTTTTTTGCTGGCCCTATTTTGTGTTGAAGAGCGTTGCTCATCCTCTTCTTTGTAGTCTATAGTTGTTCGTCTATCTAGGTAAGCAATCCAACTAATGTCTACCATATGTGTAGCTTTAATAATACTTTAATTAAATGCGTTTGAGTTTTGTGTGAATGCAAATTAAGGAGGTCTTGATTTTGTGTTGTTGTTTAGAATATTCTTATAATCATTTATGAGTTTTATGTTGTTCTTTAATAGTCTAAGTATTTATGTTTGGGTTATGTTTAAATCATTGATGAGTAGATGTATGATTACATAAGTATTTACTACATGTGGAATGAGTTTGAGATCTTATGGATGATTTGAGGCATAATAAAACCTATATAGGCTGAAACTCCTGATGTAGCTCCTATGAGGCTTATCGATGAAAAATTCTATGAGCCTAGGAGTCATAGCAAGAACTTACTTTCTTGATTCATAGGTGTAAACAATGCCATGTATCATAGTATTGAAATCAATTGTAGGTAATTAATTCAAACATAAATACTTCAACTTCAATGTGATCAATTCAAACTTAATATTAACATAGGAAATTCATAGGTTTAATACACATGACAATTCTTTGCATAATAAACTCCTAGGATAGTGTATAGGCTAGAAACCGGTGATGCAACTCCTATAAGGCTTATCGGTGAAAAATTTCATGAGCCTAGGAGTCACGGAGAGAACTTGCTTTCTTGATTCACAGGTGTAAACAATGCCACGTACCATAGTATTGAAATCAATTGTAGGTGATTAATTCAAACATAAATACTTCAACTACAATGTGATTAATTCAAACTTAGTATTAACACAAGAAATTCATAGGTTTAATAGACATGACATTTCTTTACATAATCAACCCCTAGGACGGTATATAATCTGGAAACCTGTGATGCAGCTCCCATGAGGCTTATCAGTGAAAAATTCCACGACCCTAGGAGTCATAATGAGAACTTTCTTTCTTGATTCACAGGTGTAAACAATGTCACGTACGATAGTATTTAAATCAATTGTAGGATATTAATTAAATTGATTAATACTTAGGGGATGTTGTGTAAAGTTTAAATGTTCTGTAAACTTAGGGGACATGAAGGATGCTAACTACGAAATCACTTTTTAAAATTAACAGCTTTGCAGAAATGAGTAATGTTGATAGATCTTGGATGTATAGACAATTAACAACTGATGGTTTCGTTAATCCTGAGTTTGTTCAAAGGGTTAAAGCTTTTATTAATTATGTATCTTCTCAACCTACATATATGGATGGCCCAAAGATCAAATGTCCATGTAAAAAGTGCAAACATATTCGTTTTCTTCCTATTGATGAAGTGAATGGCCATTTACTAAGAAAAGGGTTTGTTCCAAATTATTTTGAGTGGACACGACATAGGGAGCCATTGATTTGTAGCACCTTAAGGGGTAATGAAGTAAACTTGTGAGTAAATATGAATGAGTTTGAAAGGGGATTGGATTTACAACAAATAATGTGGGTGCGATTGAAAATTTGTACATGCAAATGGTTTATGATGCAGCCAGTTATACCTTTCAAGAAAATATAGAAAATCTTGAAGAAGAACCAAACCCACATGTAAAATAATTTTTTGACTTATTACACTCAGCTAACCAAGAATTATGGCCAAATTGTGAGATAATGACTTAATTGTCTTCAATTGCTTGAATATTAAACATAAAGTCTAAAGGGCATATTTCTGATCGTAGTTTTGATAAAATTCTTGGATGGTATAATGAATCATTACCTCTTGATTATATAATGGTTGATAGTTTTTATAATATAAAGAAATTTATTAGGGGTCTTGGTTTGCCTGTTGAAAAAATTGATTATTGTAAATTAGGATGTATGTTGTAATAGAGAGATGATGTCGAATTACAAGAGTGCAAATTTTGTGGTCAATCTAGGTTCAAGCCTAGAAAGCGTTCTATGAAACAGAAATTAGTACCTTGGAAGCTGATGTATTATTTCCCGCTAACTTTGAGACTTCAAAGACTATGTTCTTCTGATGTTACTGCATCTCACATGAGATGGCATAATGAACATGAACTGGAAGCTAGAATAATGAGTCATCCATCAGATGCACTGGCATGGAAACATTTCAATAACACTCATTATGAGTTTTTAACTGAAAGTTGAAATGTTAGGTTGGGATTATCGACAGATGGATTCCAACCTTTTGGTCAATCCAACCAACAATATTCATCATGGCCAATCATAATTACTCCTTATAATTTGCCTTCATGGATGTGTATGAATGAGGCATATATGTTATTGACAGTGATTGTGCCAAGGCCTACAAATCTAAAACATAAATTTGATGTATTCTTACAACCATTGATATCTGAATTGTATCATCTTTGGGAATATGGTGTGGAGACATATGATATGTCTCTGGAACAAAATTTTGTGTTGAGAACATCTTTGATGTAGGCTATTAGTGATATTCTGGCATATGCCATGTTGTCTGGATGGAGCACAATAGGAAAATTGGCTTGTCCTTTTTGTAGCAATGATTCTGATGCATTTTATCTTCCAAATGGGGGCAAAAGATGTTAGTTTGACAACCACAGGAAATTTTTTCTCCAGATCATCAATTTAGACATAATAAACAAAATTTCATTAAGAATAGGATGGTATAAACAACTCCTCCCCTTCACAAAGCTAGTGAAGAGATATTGCAGGAGATTAACGAATTAGGGTTACTGAAAGTTACAGAATTTGAAGCTGATGAAGTTAATACAAGCATTAGTAAAAACTTTGGTTGGAGAAAATGAAGCATCTTTTGGGATTTGCCATATTGGAAAACTAATTTGATACGTCGTAATCTAAATGTGATGCATATCGAAAAAAATATTTTTGACAATTTGTTCAATACCATTGTTGGCCCCCAAATTTTTTTCTCTAATTAAGCACGATTTAAATGAATTATGACGTTTTGATGGATTTAATTTTGGAGTAGTTATTTGTTGGACCCCAAACCGGTTTAATTATTTTTGAGGCATGTTTTGAATTTTTGAAGTCTTATTAGATTAATAATTGGAATTGAATTATGCTAAGGTTAGTATCAATTCAATTTTGATTAAGGTATTAAATTTTGGCCTAAAGTAGGATTAAATTGGATAAAAGGAATCAAGGGTAATTGTGGAAGACCACTAAGGGTCTAAGGGTTTTAGGCTTAAGTTTAAGGGCTCTAGGGTCTTTTGGCAAGTATTAGTAGGAATAAATATTAGAAAAGGAAATAAAAAGAAGAAGAAAGAAGGAGAGGAAGTCGTGGGTGTGGAGAAGAAGAGAAGAAAAAAATTAGGGTTTTGCCATTTCTTGAAGATTGAAGCATTCCAAGTAAGTTCTATCAGTTTCTTTGCTTTTAATTGGTTGATTGAA